>JAURVB010014595.1:0-225805 GCA_033002965.1 Piper betle | reverse complement strand
TATCCCTGATCTTCTATTGTAAAAAATTTTATATTATTTTTTAAAAGAAATTAAAGTTCGTGAAATTTGAACTCATAACCCATTATAGAAGATATTTTTATTGTACTTTTTGGTTTGCATTTTTAATCTTAAGCGAGTATTGAGTTTCCCTTCTGTTAATCCTAGTCAGGGTATATTTAAAACTTATTAATAATATATATTATGAATATATATATATATAATTACAAATTTACTGCTATATTATTTTTAAATAAAAATAAAGAATATTTATTTATTTTTAACAAAAAAATAGTTGTTTAAAAGTATTAGAAGTAAGTTTAATTTTAATAAGTTAAAATGTTGATAACTGAGTAGATTTTTTTTAAAAGATTTTTAATTTGAATAGTATTATACTCTAAATTTTTTTAATAATAAATAATAATATATAAGTAAATAAATATATAAATCTATAAAATATAAATTAAGTATATATTATTAAGTAACAATTTCTAATTTGTTAGTATAATTATGAATATATTAAAATTTATTAATATTTTTAAAATTTCTAATTTACATAGAATTATAGTTCAATGCTTTCTTAATAACAAATACTACTACTAATAATAATTTAAAATAAAGTAAGTATTAAGGGGCCCGTAAAACTATTTGTGGCACCAAACTCAACCACAACCTAATAAAAGTTGAAGTGCAATGAGGGTGAAAAAACTTCACTACTTTAATGTAAGACTAGTCAATGACCCACGCGATGCGTAGGGTATATTTAAAACTTAATAATAATATATATTAAAAATATACAAAATTATTACTATATTATTTTAAACAAAAATAATAAATATTTGTTTAATTTTAAGAATAAATATACGTGTATACACATATTAAAAGTAATTTTAATATTAAAAAATAAAAAATAACTAAATATAATTTTTTAAAGATTTTAAATTTGAATAAAATTATACTAATTTTTTAATAATTAATAACAATATGCAAATAAATAAGTATATAAAATCTATAAAATTAAAATTGAGTATATATTATTAAGTAATAAACTTTAATTTGCTAGTATAATTATAAATATATTAAAATTTATTAATGTTTTTAGAATTTCTAATTTATATAGAATTATAATCCAACACTTTTCTAATAATAATAATAATAATAATAATAATAATAATAATAATGTAAGTCTTTATGGGCCCACAAAACTATTGAGGGTCAAAATCAAGCATGATGTAAGAAAAACTAAAACTTGATTAGAGCAAAAAAAAACTCCAATGTTTTAATGCAAGGTGGTTGAAGAGTAGACTACGTAATATATCTCATCGTGTGTGTGACGTATATCGGATAAATTTTAATTTTACATATAAATTCTTTTTGAATAAAAAAATAAACTATAATAATTGAATATCTTAGATATATACTATAATTGACTTTAACGATATATTCTATTTGAACAAAAATATGAATTATAATTTTTTTTAATTATATCTTTTCAAGACAAATAGACAGGCTCTTATTAGTAAGAAATTAGAAATTGAAGTAGTGACCTTCTACCGTAAATAATTATTATTATTATTATTATTATTATTATTATTATTATTATTATTAAGAAATTGAAGTTAGTGAGATTCAAACTCGTGATCCACTATTGAAAATATTTTTATTATATTTTTTAGATATTTCTTATATTTTAATTAGTTGATTCTCTTACTTTTAATCTCAAATTAGTATTCAGGTCCCATTTTTTATTTTATTTTTAATATTTTTTTGTATTTTAATTGGCTGGTTCTCCTATTTTTAATCTCATGACACTATTGAGTTGCTCTTTTATTAATAAATAGTAGATTATTTTAGTATTATAAAATAAAATAGAATAAAAGGTTTATGACGAGCATTTGTAAAGGGTAAAGATCACTACTTACACTTTCTTTGTAAAAAAGTATTGCTTATACCCTATATTCTTGTTTAGTTGCTATCATTAATTTTTTGACCATTATGGCCGATGTAGCTACCATCTTACAAGATCTACCAAGTTGCCCAAATGCCTTTGCAGTACCATGCTCACAAAACCTACTCCTATTCGCAAGTAGGGGTGTAAAGGGGACAAGCCGAGTCGAGCACCACTTTGTTCATATTCAACTTGTTTTTAAATTAGTTTGGTTGAACTTAGTTCTTTATCACGTTATATATCTTGAGCCGAACTTGAGCTTAACACTTACTTGGTCAACCTTGGTTTGTGTTTGATTATGATATGAGTTGAGCAAAGTTGAGCCGAGCAAAATAGTCTGGCTTGATTATACCCTCATAAGTAGCAAATACTTAACATTTAGTAGTAACTAATAAATAGTACTAAGTATCTATTAATAAATGGTTTATAACTGCTATATGTCTCAGTTATTACTAACTAGTTAAATAAGTAACTAGTTACTATGAGTATGAGTGACACCCTGATTTCGGTTCACCTAAGAACTAGATCGGAAATGTCGTGATCAAGTCAAGTTATGTCTAAAACAGCTAGTATATAAGACCCGATGAATAATGTAGATTGAAGTAACCTGATTGGCGTCAAGACTATAACGACCTGGCCATTTGTCACAACATTATGGGCCTAGCTGGCCAGGTGTTACTCACAATTAAGCAAATATGTCTAACATTTTTTTTAACAAAAACATATATAAAGATCCCACAGTCTTAGACCGTTTCCCAGTAGCCACACTTATTTCTCAAATAAATAAAAAAGAGTCCTCATATTTATTTTGCTCCATGCCCTGGTTGTCAATCACCTACTTTCATATCTGCATACCTGCGGAGGCAATTTCGCGTTAGTGATTACAACACTAAGTAGTATAATAGATAAAACAAATCAAGTACATTCCACTATTTCCTTATGTTTATTTTAATATGTGGTGGAGTGATTCCGTTATACTCCAAAACAATGCGGAGGAGGTATCCACTGTGATCCGCACACCCCGGCCGTAGCCCTTTTGTGGGAGGCTACCGCTACCACTACCGTCTCCAGTGCCAGTGCCTCGCTCACCCCGGCCGTAGCCTTTTTGTGGGGAAGCTATCACTGCACTCGGGTGATTGCTACGCCCCGTTTATGGGGAAGCTCTCACTACTAATTCTAGTGCCAGTGCCGCACACACCCCGGCCGTAGCCTTTTTATGGGGAGGCTATCACTGCACTCAGGTGAATGCTACACCTCATTTGTGGATAAGCTCTCACTGCCAACTCTAGTGCCAGTGCCTCACACACCCCAGCCTTAGCCTTTTTATGGGGAGGCTATCGCTGTACTCCAGTGCGATGGAGGAATCGTTGTGCCTTGCTCACCCCGGTCGTAGCCTTTTTATGGGGCGGCTATCACTACTCCAAAACAATGTCGATGCATTACACAATTTACGCACATAATACGACCCCGTTTCAGACTGAGTCAATTCTTTGACCCCGGTTGCACTCGGTGCATGGCGGTCGAATCTAGGCTCAGGCCAACCAAGGTTACCAATAAGGAAAATACGATGTTCTACCTATTATACGTACCTGACTTGTGACTTCGTCTGACTGTGACCCGTGAACCCTAATCTGAATGAGGGCATAAAATTATACATTAGTATAATTTTATTTTGTATGAACCTACATGCAACTTACATGACTAATATACTATCAATTTTAAATGATGTAATTAGTTCATGTTAGTCTTTATTCTTTATTAAATTTTTAGCAATTCTAATAATAATTAATTATTAATTATCCCCATCCAAATGTCCATTATCTAATTGATAATTTAATTATTAACATGTCCATTTACAAAACAACTAAGCAATCGACAAGAACCCCATGCATAAGACACTGGAGATCTAGCAACTTGACAGGGCATTTTTAACAAACCTTGCATGCAAGAATCCTAATGGAAACAAATAAGATGAGGGATGAAACTACTGCGCCTACTTCTCCTGCATATATATAATTCCCTCCATTAAATTCTCATACCCCATCATTCATTGGCATTTTCTAGGTTCAACGAGCCTCTTTATTAAATTCTCACACCCCATCATCCATTCATTAATAGGTATTTTCTAGGTGACCTTAAGTTGAACCATGACCGGTCGACTTGATAACCAACCATATCGATTCATCTATATTTATTTCATAATATTTAGGTTCGAGTCTTGTAATAAAAATCATCGTTTTTACAAAGACAATGAAAGACATTGCTAAATACACTTAAAAACATATCAAATATAAGTAAAAGTATAAAAGAAAATAATTGTGTTTAACTCAAGTATGTGTAGCGTTTCTATGTCCTTCCACTAAAACTGACTCAGGATCACCAAACCTACATAATAATATAAAAACATCACTTGTTACTGGTCCAAAAATAATTAATAGTAAAACTAAATTGATCCTCCTATTAAATAAAAATATTTATATACTCCTCCACATAATCTCTCATAAGAGCATTAATTAGGAGCCATCGACCTCAAGCAACAGCGTCCCCTTCAGTACCCTTTAAAACCACAAGTCTAAACATGTGTTGCATTGCAGCACCCACAAACCTCCACACTTCTCTAGATTTGAGGAATTGAAAATTGGAGTTGTCTGGATCCTTCGGGAATGAAACAGACGCTCACCAAATCCAAAGCCCACTTTGACAAACACGCGCCCTATCTCATGACATGGTCATCGTTTTTCCTCTATCTCACATCTTATTAGAAACTCGAGAAAATCATATATAGGTTTGAGAATGGATTTATATAATAGGCCTGAAGGTAACTTGCGGTGGATCTTGTTTTTGTCTCATCCTCGAGGGTTATTAATCAACGAAGTAAAATTCGTATCAATAGCTTGTGTTATGTGTGGTCCAATAAAATAACCGCTTAATATGTCCTACAATTTGGAAATCAAATCAGCAATAGAGTCTAGCGATAAAAAGTGAGAAGAATCCTATCATACGTGTGGTCTAAGCTCCAAGTGTATCGTCTCGTCTACGGCGAGCTTGGACTCTGAAACCTACATCGAAGCCCGCTGCTAAGAAAAATATTAACTTCTCCATATAATGCATAATCATGGTGTGTGTTCACATCATTAATATATCCTAATAAAATGAACATTCCAAATAAACCTACAACTAACCATGTAGCACGTAAATCAAGACATAATAAAGAAATAACTAAGAAATAAATAATAAATAAATAAATACACCCATGAATGAATAAATAAATAATAAATACATAAAAAGAACTAATACTCTAATCATAAAATAATAATATCATATACTATATAAATACAAGTAAACATCACATATGCACATATTAGTAAATATATAAATATATATATATATATATATAATCATTCAATAAATAAATAAATAAGTAGTTAATTTTAATAAACATGAATACTCATAGCATCATAGTTATTCAATTCAAAATACACAATTAAATACAAATAAATAATAACATACATGCAATGAACAAATAGATAAATAATTAAAGAAAGTTTAGTAAACATGAATAAGATTGATATTAATAAGTAAACATATCAATAATAATAATAATTAATCATATAAACATTCATCATATATGATAAATATATAAATAAAAAAATAAAAAGAAATAAATAATAATGAATAAATAAATAAATAAACAAAAAAATAAATACTCATAACATCAAAATATGTTAAATAAGAAGAATATGCATTTAAACTAATGTATGAGTTCTCGAATTACCGAAAATAGTAAAAAAAATAGCTGAAAATGAGCTGAACCATTGGTTAGGCTAACTCGCTAAACCACTGCGTCGACACCCGTGGTGGTGAGGGGTACAACTCGATAGCCGATCGCGAAGCAGTCATGGTGGTGTGGTCCGGTGGCCAAGGGGGAGCCGGAGACTCGCTAGCGGCGAGCCGAAGTGGGAGTGACACTAGGGTGAAAATCATCAAAATCATGAGAAATCCGAAGAGAATGAGTGGGTGAAGCTAGGAGTGACATAGACAACTCAAATCTTGCTATGTGACGTGACATGATCTGAATGTTTGACAACTCGTGGTCTAATAGGGCCCACTTATAGGTATATAGAATATATATATATATATATATATATATATACACGAAAAATTTAGATCAGACTATCCAAAATTAAAATTGACTCAAATCCTAAAAATGACTCTATCGGCAAGAATCAAGGTAAAAATACTAAATGAGCCGCAAACCCTCGACTCAGTCAAGGTAAATTGAACAAAAAAAGTGTTACAACTAAAGAACAATACCATAAAGATTTTTTACTTTTTGATAGGTACATGTTATAATATTTTGTTAACAATTCTATCACATTTAATATGGGATATAGTTTGACAATGTAACGGTGAGTTGCTCGTTTAATCGATTTTGAGACGTAGCCATCTATAAAATAATATAATTTTTTTTACAAATAAAAAATAATATAATTTTAACTCAATTGTCATTGTCATTGACTTCTTACCCAGACGTAATGATTATTATGTACGTATCAAAATTTTCAGAACTCAATAGGTATTGCATGTCCTTATCTGTGTTATTCATTTTTTTAAAAATATAGTCAAGATGTCACTAAAAATAAATTTTGATTTCAGAGATATATAATTTTATTGAACAAAGGGATAGATTTAATTTGATTAATTAAATGTCTAATTTTTAATTAAAGTTCGATTTTTATTTTTGACTCATATCTGGTAAAAATGAAAATGTCTGACCGATTAAGGAAAACTATGATGCACATGCCGCGGCCCGATTATTGGTTTTGTAGCCCGCATTTGGCCCGCTTTGCTTGGAGTACATTGGCGGGAAGAGCCGAGAGGGAGTGCGAGGGAGAGAGTGTGCGGCCATGGAAGTGGAGGAAGAAGGAGAGGAGGTACGCCATCCTCTCCCACCAAAGATTCGTCGTCTCCACGAGTCGGTTGTCAATCGGATCGCCGCCGGCGAAGTTATACAGCGGCCCGTCTCCGCCGTGAAGGAGCTGATCGAGAACAGCCTCGACGCCGGCGCCACTTCCATCAATGTCACCCTCAAGGATGGCGGCCTCAAGCTCATCCAGGTCTCTGACAATGGCCATGGGATACGAGTAAGTTGTCCTTACCATCTCTTCTACACGGAGGTGTACATGGACGAGCCTTGAGTTGTTCCAGTTTGGTGTTAGGTTTTCATAAGCATGATCTTTTATCATCGATTTTCGATATTAGGGGTTTTTTTGGTCTTGAATTCGTAATGTTCTTCCCTTAATTCTATTTTTAAGTGTAAGATATTTTCTGGGGAAAAACATGGTTTGTTTTGTGGCGCTTCTCCTGTATGTATGCTCTCTTGTTGCATGTTAAAATGAAAAATTGAATTTGAAGTTGAAAAATATGGTTTATGATATTTTAGGCCTTTTTTCCTTGCTTGTGAGGGAGAGTGTGGTACCGAAATTACCTTAAAACTTATATACATTTACCGAACTACGTAACCCAATCCTGAGTCGTCTAGGATTGATATGAAATTTTAAAAGTCAGCTATTGCTTTACTATCGTGGATTTCTTGTAAAGTAGATCCATGTGGAAATGTTAGTGTTCTCATGGGATTTGAATATGCAGTTTGAAGACTTGCCAATACTATGCGAGAGGCACACAACGTCAAAGTTGAGTACATATGAAGATCTGCAGTCCATAAAATCAATGGGTTTTCGAGGAGAGGCCTTAGCAAGTATGACATATGTTGGTCACGTCACTGTGACGACTATAACTGAAGGGCAGCTTCATGGTTACCGGTACTTTCCATTTGTGAACTAGGCGGTCATCTGTTAAAGACAACAAGTGTTTTACTTGCGAATTTTCTGTAGGGTATCATATAAAGATGGAGTCATGGAGCATGAGCCTAAAGCATGTGCTGCAGTAATAGGAACTCAGATCATGGTAATACTTCTTTACTTTAGAAACCATCTTGGACATCTCAAATCTGTCTATATCTATACTTGTCAAGGTTTATCTTGTGTGACCAATTTCTGGGATGAGGAGATGAAGCCTGCTGGCTTTCTTTTGCAGATTGAAAACCTTTTCTACAATATGGTGGCTCGGAGGAAAGCTTTACAAAACTCTAATGATGACTACTCTAAGATTGTGGATTTGATTTGTCGTTTTTCAATTCACCATTTTAAGGTGAACTTCTCATGCAGAAAGGTTTGTTCTCCAGCGTACACTTTCTATCTACTCTTAAAATGAGTTGTAATGGTCTTTTTTATAGCTGACTTACGTATATTGACCTGGGATTGTGCTGTAGCATGGTGCAAGTAGACCAGATGTTCATTCTGTTGGAACAGGTTCAAGAATAGATGCCATTAGAGCAGTTTATGGTGCCTCCGTTTCAAATGATCTTGTGGATGTAACAGCCTCTGATGATAATCCATCTCGTTCAATCTTCAAAATGGAGGGTTTCATTTCAAATTTTAATTATGTTGCAAAGAAAACAATCATGGTACTTTTCATAAATGGTAAGTTTTGATCTGTAAATTTACATTCACAGCTTCATTCAAAACTAATGAATCTACATTTAATTTAGCTAGGAGGGCAGCTATTAGTCTACATGTGGCTATTGGTGATTGATTGTCGGGAAGTTAAATAAAGGAGATAGTATCGATAAAACCATATGGCAATTACTAGCACCAAAAGCCAGTGGGTGGGTAATTGCATTGGTGCTGCACAATTTGAGCCTACAATGTAACAAGGATAAGGTGTGTGGCAGCGATAGGCAACTGTGACTAGACAAATACAGGCAGAGGCAGACTGTAGGGGTGCCTACAATTCAGTGGGGTCCTTATCACGACATTCTTTTTGGCTGTAGGAGATTAGTGATGGAAAAGATGAAACTGATAAAGAAGCATGGTCAAGTGTGTACCAAAGTGAGATGCAAAACGCATTGTAAGATTGATGATGGAACCTTTTGTTTAGAAAGAAACTCCTTAATTGGACTAGCAATTAATCAAAATTGAAAGTAATATGGCAAATTTAAGGGAAAAAAAGTATGGGTCCTGATATATTCTACTAGAAATTGGACTTAGTGATGTAGGACGAGTATTAGGGAAAGAATGAAAATCAGCTGTAAGGTTAAGTTGTTAAGCTTGGTTGTAAAATATTAAAGAGTGATAGTTGTCATCCGCATGTAAATGGCAGTTAAGAAATTTTCTATGTAAATGAGTGTTTGCATGTTACTACTTTATTGGGTCTTGCAGCCTTGTTGGGTGGAAGGTCTTCCTACAGATTTGGACTCTTAGGAAAATTTACTTAGATTAGGTATTTTTATTATTGGTATGATTTTATTTTCTTACTTTCTTAGGAAGAAATCTTTTATTTCATTGTTTACATGCCCATTTGCTGCCATATAAGTTCACGATCTAGAAACCAACTGGTGAAGGTAAACTTCAATTATAATTTCAGCAATACAAATTCCTAATCTTGTATAGGGTTGAGTCATAAAAAGAGAAATCTGTAACAAAGAAGGCGTAGTATAGGTTTTGATTTCAGATCCTAAACCTTGTTAATGGTGTGTTCTATAATCAGGTTGTAAACAGAAATAAGGAGAATAGAGAAAGGGTCGAGCAAGAAGAAGAGGGCAGTTGTAGGGGTAAACTTGTATTCAATTCCAATAGTCAAATCTGTCTCTAACTGGCCATAGCCTTACACACACACACACATATGTATGTATGTATATATGTATATATATATATATATATATATATATATCGACTAATTCTAACACAACTAAGAAAATAAAATCACTTCTTAACTTATATATATCCCCTCATAAATAATGACTCAAATAACTAGAGGACTTTGACTTTTAACTAGGAAAACTAATAAGAAAACAACTAAAAAGAGCAAAGACCAACGTAATTGCATTATACTAAAAGTCTGACTCCATGAATAAACTCTAATCAGTAACTTGCTTTTCTCTATTAACCACGCCATGCTTCTCCTTGTTCTTCTTCTTCTTTCTCTCATAAACAATACTATGTTTAGAGTGTTCCTTCTTCCTATGATAATCTTCCTCAATTTGATCCACATCTAATGAAATAAAAGAAGATGAAGATAAGGTGTCAAACTCATGGTGATGTGCATCGCCAACCCTCTTTATTTTTTTCCTCTATTTTTTACTTTTAAGTTTATTTCTTTGTTTGTTGTTGTCTTCTATTTCAGATAGGTTGGTTGAGTGTTCTTCCCTGAAAAGAGCTATTGAAGTTGTATATACTTCCACTCTGCCGAAGGCGTCAAAACCATTTATATATATGTCAATCACATTGCCGCACGAGCATGTTGATGTTAATGTGCATCCAACAAAACGTGAGGTAATTGATTGTAGGACTCAGATGTCCTGGGACAAAATATGCAGCTTGAATCTGTGTCATAACCAATAAAAGAAACTACTTGATGCAGTAGCTCACAATATGCTTTAGCATGCTGCTATTAGCTTTTAATTTTCTGCTGGTTCATGTCATGGGTATATGTATTTTGCTTTTATGTTCTTGAAAAAAACAGTCTTTTTACAAAATTTAGAATATGCATCTAGAAATAGGGGAGGCACCAATGGGTAACAGCGGAAGGGGAAAAGGTGGTTGGAGGTGGAGATTTCTACTGGACAAATATAATTGGAAAAAAAGGATGAGCGGCTCCTGACCAACACGCCAAGCAGAGGAATGGTTGGCTCCTCACCAAAGTCAAGCGTAGAATCAAACACATTTCTTTCAAGCACAAAGCTCAATTTTATTCAATATCATCAAAATCTATGTTCTCAAGGTTAATGACATATATCCAAATGACCACTACTAATAATAAGAAAGCCTAATTAAGCAAAAACCAACTAAAATAAACTTAACCAAAATAATATAAATTTCCTCATTCTTTTCTTGCATCACTTACACATAACACAAATATGCTTCTGTCCATTTTATTGAAGTTCAATAGCCATGTGTTTGTTGCATAGATGGCCTTTCCTTTATGCTTGAAATGCAAATTTGTAAATATTTACTTCCAAATGCATGTTTGATTTGTATATATCTAAATTAAGCAACTGTGTAATAAATATGGTTAAGGTTTATACAGTGAGAACCAGTTTGTAGTGAACAAGTCAACTTTGCTTTTACTCGCTCCTGGTCTTCTTTTTTCTCTTTTCCTCACCCAGCATGTCCTATTTCTAGATCCATGACTCCAGCCTCAAATATTGTTGATGCTGTCTAATTCCTACACCCTCTACCACCAAAAATTGTCCATATGATTCCTCTTGTTGTTGTTAATGCCATCAAGAACATATTTTTTTTGTCTCACATGGCATTGACTCCCTTTCTCCCATGCTGATATCCTCGTGCCTTCTCCAATACTGGCGCCTTTGGTGATGTTGATGGGTAATGGTTAATAGCAACAGACTGTACCTTGAGCTGCTTTGTGACTTATGTATTCAGAAGATGAATGAATTGGTAGTGAAAATTCATGTATGACTGTTATATAGACCTAATGGTTATGGAATGTTTGTTTGAAAACAAAGCTTTTATTTCATCTTGAGAAGTCAATTAAGTTGAATACATATTCTTGATGCAAATCTGTCGATTAGTCCTCTAATTGTGGTAGTAAGATAAAACTCGACAAAATTGATGTTGATTGCTTAATGATCGACCATAAGTTACGAGAGCAACAAACATTAGTAAGTTATTACCTCTTTGATAGTCGTGATGATTGCAATGAAAGCCTTTCCTTTGTTTATGATGCATTCTATTGATTAATATAAGTGAACTTGTAAGTTATTGGTATGCAGGTAAGCTTGTTAAATCAAGAAAGTCTTGTTGAAACTATACAAAAGGAATTGGAATCCAAATTAAGAAGTTCCAATAAGATGAAAGTATTCCAAACACAGGTATTTTGTGCATTTTTTTCGTGTTTGTGTCTTAACTACCCAATTTTACTTGTCATCTCAAATGCCTTGTTCAAAAATAAATACTTGGATTGAAACAATATACCTTTTAGTGTTCTTAAGAGCACTGGATACTTATGCTGACGCCTGCAACAATGATATTTTTGGCTTTTGAATAGTCTGTGTTGCCTGTATAATATCTTATGCTCACTACAGGATATGGAATAAATATTGGCTGGTTTGAGACAATCCAAACAATCAAATTATTGTATTTTTCATATAGAGCGAGAAAACTGGATAACTTCAATTTTTGTGATACTCTAATATGAGGAGGTGGCAATCTGGTATGAAATTTTTTTATAATACTCTTGCATAAATTAGTTACATTAATAATACAATGTGGAATTGCTCTCATGGATGGGAATTGCTCGTATTGCAAAACTTGGTTAAAAAATCTAAAGATACTATATAATCTCTCTACCTCAATCAAACTTATTGTTTATGATGGGAAAAAAATATAAGAGGTCATCATGAGAAAATTTGAAAATAAGGGACAAGGGATTCTTAATCTACCTTGGAACACTTTTTTGGTTATTTACCAAACTGTCATGCTTTTATTGCATGGTTGGCCATGTCACATGGGATCTAAACCTTGGATAAGCTGCAAAAAGAGAGGCATCTACCTCACCGGTGGGTGCTCTATGTGTGATCCGCCTTGAATCAAAAGATCATATGTTCTTCTAGAAGGAACAGCATAATAAACTCCAGTTGACTGATGCAACTTCAACTTATGCATACAATAAGTGAGAAAAAGTAGCTCATATTTTTTAATTGGCTGCCTCTGTCGATTATCTGACCAGTTTCCACCTGTAATCATTGTTTAATTCTATACCTTTCCGCCCATATTTTCTTAAATTTTGTTTGATAAGAGGGTCTGTTTCATCGTTTATATATTTCATTTTAGCAGGTTCAATGCTGCTCTTTATATTTTAGACTGGCTATGATGGTCTTTATGTTTTTTCTATCCTCATGACAGGTTGTTTTTCCTTCGGTTTCTAGTGTTTTAAGCGGAAACAAGGAAACAAATCTTGGTTCATCACCTTCAGGTAAATTGCATAGATCTCATAGTTGTTTAATAAGGCCAAGCTCCGCAATCTTCTACTGAAGTTTACCGTTACTTGGGTGAATTTATTAGTTTCCTTCTTTATCTTATACTATTGTTTCCATGTATCCAGGTAGTAAAACTCAAAAGGTTCCTGTCAGTAAATTGGTGAGAACTGATTCACAGTGTCCTCATGGAAGGCTGCATGCTTTCTTGCTAGAGAAGCAACCTGTTGAACAGCACAAAAAATAGTAGGCATGGCTTCCATTAGGTAACTTTTAAGTTCTTTCTTTTGTTTTTTTTCAAAAAAATTAACTTTGCTTGTGGCGATCCTTCATCCTCCAGTTTCCTTTAATTTGGGTGCAAGGAGGGGTATATTTATTTTGCAAAATAAATACAAAAATTTGAA
Organism: Piper betle; assembly: GCA_033002965.1. NCBI lineage: Eukaryota > Viridiplantae > Streptophyta > Magnoliopsida > Piperales > Piperaceae > Piper > Piper betle. The sequence continues at coordinate 212,400 of JAURVB010014595.1, read as the reverse complement.
GTAAATATGCTTGAGGGTTGTTGCATGCTACCTTTCATGCTCTGATACCACTGGATAGATTATGAAGTGCATTAAAGGTAATAGACGGAAATTCCTCCTCTTAATTAAAATGATAAAAGATAATGGGCTTTCAACAAGCTGTTTCATATAAGTTAACCATATGCTGACCTGCTATAATAATATTTCTTTTGTTGAAGAAGTAAGATCTGGGACATTGGGCTTGTCATTTGGTATTTACCCTCATTTGTTTGAGTCTCAACTATTAGTCAACACCAGCCATCCAGAATGTACTACTTTATCCATGAAACACCTGAAGCTTAATTTTCCCAACAGATTGCTGTCTGTTGGATTCGCATGTTCCATCATGGATTTAGTTGTATAAATTTGTCCCTAGCTTTTCAATGGTAGGCGATTTACCTTATGAGGGAGGCGAGTATAAGCATAACCTCTTATAGCTTATATAAGCTTATAGTTGTTTTGACACCCTTGGATAAGATCCTAACATAAAACGGGCATGCTTAAGTTATACTTTCTCATTTCCAATTATACCCTTCTTCCATTCTATGGTCTTCTTTAATTATCATCCATTTGGTTCTTCATTCATGGACTCATGATCCTGTCAACCCATTTGCTTTAGAATCATTCCAAGATATTTTTCTCTTGTAAATTGTAAAGAAATGCACCCTACATGCTGCCTTTAGTCTCAATTAAATATTTGTCTTGAGTCTTAGTCAAACCGCCAATCCACCTTCTTTTCCTTATTGTCTCTTAAAAGATCTCAATTAGAATTCTTTTGATAATGAACATCCCAAAGTCCTTATTTACTTTATACTTTGAAAGAGAAAAACAAGAAAAGAGGTGCAAGAAGAACCTTATGAATCCTCTCTCACGGTCCCACCCCATCTTCTCGTAACCAAAGTGCTGGCCATGCATTTCTCCTTTATTAAGTTTTTTATATTAAAGTAATATTTTAAATTTGTTGTTGAAGATGTTCCCCTGATACTCAAATGGACAAATTTTATATCAAATTTCTGTTTTAAAAATTAAACTATGAAAAATTGACATGGAAAGTGGGAGTTTCAGAAATTTTTCAAGAAAGATGGGGGGATCAAAAAGAGGAAAGAGGCAATCTTGGAATTTGATGCTGGCTGTTGATTTCAGAGTTTATCCAAGGCACCTAGTGGGTTAGCGTATATAAGCTAGGACAGCTTATACTGCCACACCTTTTTACCTTGCCTAATTGGTTTGAATCTCAACTATTATCCATCAACACCAGCTATCCAGAATATACTACTTTCACAATGAATTACCTGAAGCTTAATTTTTTCACCTAGTTGCTTTTCATTGGATTCATCATGCCCCTGTGATTCTAATTGGATATATTTGTCACCAACTTTTCAATGGAAGGTACCAGCATCGATGTTTTTCAAATTGCCATCAGATCATTAAAGCATTACTATGTTTGTATGATAGTGATGTTGAACCTTTGTCTCATTCCCCTCTTCTGAAGAGTGTGTTTATGGTACCAATAATTTGTTTACAGGAGTGCTATAATGCAAAGGAGGAACCCAAAGGAAACTGCAGATCTCACTAGCATCCAAGAACTTGTTGATGAAATTGATCAAAATACTCATCCTGGTGAGTTGGGAAAATATTGGTGTCAAATCTGAATTCAATACCTTTAATTGTAGTATTTTTTATATGTTCATGTCCTTCTCTCATGATGCCGAGCATCTACATAGCCTAGATTCTTCATCTTCGTCTAGTTCTATTGATCCGGAGCAAGTAGAAGAGGATTATTTTCATAAAACTGAAAAATCTAGATATGGAATAGTCTATAAGAGGAAGAAGTCGAAAGGAGGAAAGTCTATTGCTGCTGATCATGACAAGGCTATTGAAGAAAAACGCATTGAAGAAGAGGAACATGGCATTAAGAGTAAAGAGGATGATAAGCTTGCTGATTAGTTGTGTTACTTATGTTTTCTTAAAGTTCTACTATGAGTAGGAGTCTTAATAATAGTTAAGAGTAGTTATCTTTCATATTTTCTAGTTAGAATATGAGTCCTAGAGTTGTTGGAGTCTTATGTTTACAGATTTATGGAGTTATTAGGAGAGTTGATTAGAATATAGTCAAGAGGGTGTAGGCTTCGGCCAAGTTTACAGATTTGTTATCATTGAATAAAGTTGATGTTCACCCTCTATCTTCTCTGGTTTCTTCCTGCTGTTTCCCAGCTTCTACTCTTCTCATTGTTTTTGTTCATTTCTGAAAGATAAGACCAGGAGTTAGTCCTTGTTCCCAAGGCCAAATTCTGGTTTGAGGTTGTTAGTTCTACCTTACCAAGGCCAATCCTTGTGTAAGAGATACTTACAGCTTTGAATTGCTGCCAGTCGCTACCGTTTCATATCTTTAATCTGTGTAATGTTTTAAAATTCCAGGTTTATTGGACATTGTGAGAGATTGCTCTTACATTGGGATGGCAGATGATACTTTTGCTTTGCTTCAACATGGCACACGTCTTTTCCTTGCCAATGTTATAAACTTGAGGTACAATGTATTTTATTAGCAGTTGTCTTTCTTGCTGTTTTTACTAATCCTATAATCTCTTTTCTTCAAATAAATGCTTCTCATAATAGTCTTTCATGTTTCTGTGATCTGCAGCAAAGAACTCATATATCAACAATCTCTACGTCGATTTGCACATTTCAATGCCATTCAGTTGAGTGAACCTGCTCCTCTCTATGAATTGTTAATGATGGCACAAAATGAGGAGGACATGGAAGCTAGTATTATTGAAAATGACAAGCTAAAAGAGAGAATTGCTGAAGTAATTCAATTTACTTTTTACTTTCTCGTTTCAAAAAATGCTTTAATTTGTGGAAGTGAATGTTGTTTTTGTTAATACGAGAATTAGGATTTTGAAATTAGTAAGTCCCTGTGTAACTTCGTGTCACTTTTGTGATTTTAAATTTTAATTTTGCCCTGAAGTTTGTCTTCTTTCATTCCCTTTGTATCAGAAAAGTGTTGAACTTCTTAAAAGTAATGCTGAAATGTTGCTGGAGTACTTCTGCATTGAAATTAATGAAGAGGGAATTTGTGCAAGTTGCCTGTAATACTTGATCAGTATACCCCTGACATGGACCATATTCCAGAATTCGTACTGGCCTTAAGCAATGATGTATGTATTTCTCTTATTAGTTCGCAATCTTCTTCTTCTTCTTCTTCTTCTTCTTCTTCTTCTTCCTGAAAAGGTTTAGAACATGGATCCTAATCTAGAATCCACATTGCAAGAGTATGCTTCAATTTTTCCTTTTGACGTTGTGAAGTCTCTGTGATTTTAAACCAGCCTATTGTTCTCATTCTAATATCATTTTCACCACTTTTAAATCCACTGGATTTGAAAAACCTTATTGTTAAAAGTGTTGGATGCACAGGTATTCTGCCTGTTGCATAATTGAACAGCATACAAAGATATGAGCTATTTAAATTCTTGTTTGATCAAATGCTGCATCCTATTTCTGGATGATGAGTGATGAATTCTTTGTAGTCATTGTGACAAACTGTTTATGAAAAAAACTTGAAATGGATTTGCAAGTTTCAGATGTTTCTAATTGATGTATATTATCCACTCTCTAGATCAACTGGAATGAAGAAAAGGACTGCTTTCAGTCAATTTCTGCCATCCTTGCAAACTTCTATGCTTTGCGTCTTCCGCTCTTGCCTAATCCATCAGCCGAGAGCTTGCACTTCTACAAAAGGAGTGGGAAACCAGTTGAGAACATTCTGAATGAGAATAGTGAGGCAATTAATTGTGCAGGTGTTTTTTTATATTCCTTTCCAAGTTTAAAATATATACTGAAATAGAGACTATAAATTTTAAATGGTTTAACTACTTGTCCTAAAAGCTCGAGCCTTTAAAAAGGGAATCACTAAATATTTACTTCAACACTCCTCCTCATGTGTGAGCAGATTTTTAAAGCTTAGCACGTGAATGAACACGGGACAAATAGTCTATTGGACACAACATGGGCAAATTAATATTTTTCCGGGCATATATCGCAAAGGGGATTCGAACTCTAGACCTTTTGCTCTGATACCATGTAAATTTTTGATAGTCTAACCACTTGTCCCAAAAGTTCAAGTTATTAAGAAAGGGAACTACTAAATATTTACTTCAACAAAGGCCTTAATTGAGAAATTAAAATTAAAACTTTAGAACTACAGAAAAAGAATTCATATATTTTCCTTAATTAAAAGAATGCCATAAGACACTGTTGGGGGATCTTACTAGAGAAGCGTATAATATCTTGGCAATTGGTCTACACTCCTTTCCCTTATAAACATTTTTGCTGCTAATTACTGGTGACTTTGTGCAAGCTACTCTGCTGTTAGTATTCGTGGATGATTAGTCAAAATAGGATCTTCAATATTGTTGGATGAGGGTTTGCTAATGAAGTTGCCAATAAAATGAATATTACTACCTTGCAAAGAAGTGAGTTGTTTTCATAAACTTTTTTATGTCTGCTGATTCAGTTTGCTCCTATTGATTACTTTTTAGTGGTGAAAAAAATTTAAGTATTGACAGGAAACTCTTTATTGTTATTGCTGTGATTTGAACTTCATTTTGTATATTTATTTATACCTTTAAAGTGTCCGGTATTTAATGTCATTTTATTTGTGATTGGATTAAACTCTTCAGTGTAAATCTGGTTATTGTTTCATGGTTTGTTGGGAATTTTAAATTTGTCAATGTCAATCTTGATATCAGATGTTACAATTGTGCCAGTAGAATCTGATGTGAATGAAGATGACATAGACCATGAGTTGCTGTCAGAAGCTGAGGCAACATGGGCCCAGCGTGAGTGGACCATTCAGCATGTTCTTTTCCCAGCAATGAGGCTGTTTCTAAAGCCACCAAAAGCCATGGCAACAAATGGGACTTTTGTTCAGGTTTTCCTTGATGTTTGTGATTCCTTAAGTTGTCTTACTTTCCTTCTGTTTTTTTTTCTTATGTGGGGTGCAAATTGTCTAAGATGCTAGACAAGCTAAACAATTGCTGAGCTCCTGATGACTGGAGTATTTACCAGTAGAGTTTACTGAGCTGCCGAGTACAGCTCAGAAAAACTATAATATTTACCAGAAGTGTTTCAAAACTATACTTCTGTAGATGTGAGCAGTGCTGCTTGTTTAGGAGGTATAGAGCCTATGCACAGGTGGTGGTAGAGCTGTGGCCCAAAAGAAAATTACAAAATTGGAAACTACGTATTGGGACTGGAGACCAAATTCTTGTGAATTCTGCTCCTAGTTGTGTGGCTAGGAACTCGATGTGGAATGAGCTTGTTCTATTATTTGTGCAAATAGAGTTTTGATATTAGGAGGGGAAGCGTCAGTTAGACTCCCTATTATTATGCTTTATCATTGTGAGTTGTGTTTTTATTCTTTAGTCGGCTAATGATTAAGCAAGTAATTGGTCATAATAATAGGAACTGTGTAAGAGTCTATAAATTAGAGTTGTATTCTCATTGTCAATTAGCAAAGATCAATTTCAGTTGTTTAGGTTTTTTTCCGTTAGGCACCTGCCTGAATCCTTAACTCAGAGATTTGCAGCCCTTATTTAGACATAGATTAGGTGTTGCAGCCCTAATCTAGTCCCCAAATTTCATAGGTTTTTGCCTTTGATTTTCCACAATTTGAGGCCAAAATCTATCAGCGTCACAAATGCTATGATTTTGTGTGGTATCAAAAGCTGCTGTATCTTTGTTTTGTATAGGTTCTGTAGCAGGAGATTCTTTAAAAGTTTGTTCTACCTGCTGGCCGGATGTACTTGCAGTTTTATTCTAGGAGTTTCCCAAAGAGTCTCAAGTATGTGTTTTGTAATTATTTTGCAGATCGCTTCCTTGGAAAAGCTTTACAGAGTTTTTGAAAGATGCTGATTGTATTTTGGATCTTGAAATCCCCAAACATGGGTCAGATAATTGATAACCTTCAAAACTTGCGGCAAAGCATTTTGGAAATGATCGTCAATCATATGTAACTGTCTCGCGGTATATGGCTTTCTCATGTTTGATGGAGATGGTCATGAGCATGGCTTCTGACGCTTCTGCATACGCTTGATGCTGGATTTTGTATCGACATTGTTCTCGAGCATGGCATCTGTAAACACACTGTAGCCATGCCTAAGTCTCCGCAAAAAGTTTCCAACTGTGAACAGTGAACGGTTTGCGTAGTGTATATACGGCTATCTTGTGTTGGGAGTACCCTTCGCTTGTAGGATATTTGCTGAATTTTTTGTTAAAACAAAAAGTGTTGGTGGTCGACTGACCTGTTGGATCTAGCTGAAGGTCTGTCAATAGTCAACAGTAGTTTTGTTTTTTTTGAGAAAAATTATTTGGAGGGTAATTTTGTTATTATAATAAAATCTTTCCTTTTTAGTAATTAGAAATGGTTTTCTATTTATATGGCAATGTAAATTTTTTCCTTTTTTAGTAAAAAGATTTTAAAAAATATAATTGTTTGGAATAAATTTAGTATTGTTGTTTAAAAGGGGAGAGAGTTCAAATTCACATCTAAGGGGTGATTTTTCACAGTACAAATTTACATCTTTCCTTTTTAGTAATTAGACATGATTTTCTATTTATATGGCAATGTAATTTTTTTCCTTTTTAGTAAAAATATTTTAAAAAATATAATTGTTTGGAATAAATTTAGTATTGTTGTTTAAAAGGGGAGAGAATTCAAATTCGCATCTAAGGAGTGATTTTTCACAGTAGCCACGTGTAACTGCTTCTAGATAGGGATGATAAATCCAACTGCCTCTGGCTTGGCTGTCGGACTTTTGGCTGTTAAAGTTAACTGCCTCGAAACATGGTAAAAATAAGAAGAATATGACTATTCAACAATTAAAGGGACGAATTTTAATTCTAGCCACTTTGACCATCACATTTATTTAGTTTTTTGCAAGGGAAATTCTCTATGCATGACTAATTTTTTCCCACTTTGTCCGACCCTAAATTTAATTTACTTAAAAAGAATTGTCACGTAAGCATGATCCAGAGATTGTTGGGTTTATCCTACATCAGTTCTGGGGGTGACTGGTGACTTATATATAGGCTAATGAGAAAGTCTTATTCCTTTGCCTTATGGCATGTTGCCACTCTAAATTAGAGTCTCCTGAAAAATGTGATCTCCGGCATGTGTGAGGTGGAAATGATTCGGGTGATCTGATGTGTGAGGGGGTGATTGTTGGGTTTATCCCACATCAATTCTGAGGGTGACTGGTAACTTGTATATAGGCTAATGGGAAAGCCTTATTCCCTGAACTAGCTTATGGATTAAAAGAGGCTCGTGACACCTATTACAAGTCCCTCTTTCGGGGCCCAAAGATTTTTTCCCTTACAGAGATGGCCAATCAAATGAGCCAATCAAAATTAAAGTGATGACAAATGGAGAAAATTTTAGTGGTACACGAGCATTACTCTTTGCTATAGAGCGAGAATAGACATAGTACAAACTAATATCATAAATAACAATCCCATACATTAATGAGCCAATACGATGAGAGGCGGAAACCTTACAGTTGATACTCATAAAGTCTGAACACAAAAAATAATTTAATTTTTTAATTATAAAACTTTTTTGTAAATTCTGGAATAGTCTAAACACAAAAAATAACTTCAAAGAGAAGGCAAGGGAGGTAATAGTAAACTAGTAGCACATAGTACGGTAGAGCATTCTGAAACAACCGAACCGAATTTTCTAAATGGGTTTGGCTACCTAAATTTCACACCAAATCGAAGTCGAAATTTTTTCAAAATTGAACCAAACCAAATCAAAATATTTTGGTTTGGTTATTTTGGTTTGATTTGGTTTATTCAAATTGAAATGATTAAAATTATATCAAATTTAATTATGATTTTTATAACAAATAAAGTTAAAATTTGCTTTAATTATTATATTTATATTCAAAAGTATTCTATGCATAAATAATATGTTAAACATCTCAAAAAAATTACAAATAAATTTTAAAAAAATTAATAATAGCCCACGTAAGACATGGTTTTTTTAAAATTCTTTCTAGTTTTTAGTTGGTTTTGGTTCATTCGGTTTGGTTTCTAACCGAATTTTTATGCAATTAAAAACTCTACCCAGGGTCCAAACCAAATGGGACCAAATTTTGAAAATAGTTGAATGTAATGAATAATTATGATTAATTTCCCTAGGTCATTTTGATTTAGTCTGAAGTTTCCCAGCCCTACTAGGCTACTACAATGCCTACCCAAGATATATATATATATATATATATATATATATATATAAGGTTATTGTGTTGCAGCACATTCATGTTGATTGTGCTTGATTTTTTTGTAGCCGTTGGATTCTATCCAACAGCTGCAAATAAAATACCCCCTCCCCCCACCCCCTTGTTTTGCCGCTCCACCAAACTCCTCCTTGCCGACCCCCTCAGCCGTCGTGCTAGTGGTATTGTCGCTTCACAAGCTCGCCGTCTGTTGCCTTGGCCTCCTCCACGCCAACGTCCTCCTCGCCCCCTCTGACTTTGGCCTCGAGCGCGGCATCGTCCCAGACCACTCCTTCCCCCTCCCCATGCCGCTACCCTGGTCATGCACGCTCCTGCTCCACCTCGTTAGCAATGTTCAACATCTTTCTCAGTGGCAACATTTGTCTGTCGGGGTGAATCGGGAAGCCAACGCAGGCGGCTACGGCCCAGGGCGTGGCATCACCGACTGTGTGGTCGGCATGAACAAAGCAACCCCTTGTTCGAACGGGGGCTCCTCTGTTGTGTGTGAGGTGGCGCCGAATTGTGAGATTGGTGAGGTGGCAACAGCACTAGCCGACGCAGGTGACTACGGCCCAAGGCGTGGCATCACCGACAGTGGTGTTGGCATGAATAGAGCACCCCCTGGTTCAAACAGGGGCTCCTCTGTTGTGTGTGAGGTGGCACCAAATTGTGAGATTGGTGAGGCGAAAACAGCACTGACCGACAACGTCACTGGCTGGCAGCGGGTGGCCAGCGATGAGGTCGCCAGCCGTGGGGTGGCGCGGCAATACAGAAGGGGGGGGGTTGGTAGGTAGGGGAAGAAACATGGGTGAAGGTCAGGGAGAAAAGAAATGGGTTTAGGTGTGGGGGTAGTTTAGTAATAAAAACTTGATTCGCTCCCAACTTGAGTCAATATTATGAAATACATCCCGAAAAAATGATGGCAATTTTGTAATAAAAATTTGATTCACTCCCGATTCCAGTCAATATTACGAAATACATCCCGAAAAATATAAGGTTAGGACGCGTTATTTATTAGTTTTGGGCAAGGAGACTGTGCACTTTTCCCCGCTGTGCTAGGTTACCAGGGGAAGAGTCTGGAAGGGAGGCGAAGAGGCGAAGAGGCGAAGAGGCTAGAGATAGTCGCCGGAGGTCATCACCAAGGTGGGTGGCCAGCGGCGATGCATGCAAGGTGGGCAGCAATGGGTGGCTGGGAAGGAAAATGATAGGGAGAGGGGGAAGGAAGGGAAGCGGTGGTGAGGTGGTGACAACACTACCCTGTGGTGTCGCTAGTTGGCAGTGGGCGGCCGGCGGTGAGGTTGACGGCTGTGGGGTGGTGTGGCAAAACAAGTGGGGGGGGGGAGGATGATAGAGGGGTGGCACAATAAAACAGGGGAAAAGGAAATGAGTTTTGGGTGCGGGGGTAATTTCGTAATAAAAAATTTGACTCACTCCTAACCCAAGTCAATATTACGAAATATATCCTAAAAAATATTTAAAAAATACAGTAAAATGTTATAAAATAAAATAATCGAGTTCTAAGTTGAATAACGCGCTCTAAACCTAACAACCCAACCAAAACTAATAAATAACGCATCCTAACCCTTTTTTTTATGTATTTCGTAATATTTACTCGAGTCGAGAGCGAGTCAAGTTTTTATGACAAAATTACCATCATTTTTTCTTGGATATATTTCATAATATTGACTCGAGTTAGGAGCGAGTCAAGTTTTTATTATAAAATTGCCATCGTTTCATTTTTCTTCGCCAACCCTATTTTCTCCCCCACAGACCGATGACTTTGTTTTTGTTGTGCCACCACTGTCGGTGACCTCGCCGCTGCTAACACCAACGGTGGAGGTGGCGGCAAAGGAGGGGGTGGACTACCGGTGTGCTTGGAGGACTGTCGTTGGTGGGGGAAACACAGGAAGCTGGAATGGAGGAAGCGGGAAACAGAGGAGAAGGTTGAGGGGAAAAGAATGAGTTTATGTGTAGGAGTAATTTCATAATAAAAACTTGACTCGCTCCAGACTCGAGTCAATATTACGAAATATATCCTGAAAAATGTGAAAAATATATATTAAAATACCATAAAATAAAATAATTGAGTTCTAACTCGAATAACACGTTAGGTTTAGGTTTAGAACATGTTATTCCAGTTAGAACTTGATTATTTTATTTTAGGACATTTTACTGTATTTTTTATATTTTTTGGGATGTATTTTGTAATATTGATTCAAGTCGGGAACGAGTCAAAATTTTTATTACCAAACTACCCCCACTCATTTCCTTCTCCCCTGTTTTATCGCGCCACCCCTCTGTTTTTCCCCCTATGTTTTGTCCCCACCGCCGGCGACCTCGCACTTGGCCACCCACTTCCAGCCAACAACGTCGCTGGCCAGTGTTGTAGCAGCCAATCTCACAATTCAACACCACCTCACACAAAACAGAGGAACCCCTATTCGAACAAGCTGCTGCTCTATTCATGCTGACCCCACCGTCAGTGATGCCATGCCTCGGTGCCGGCTTCCTAATCTGCCTCGATTACCAAATGTTACCGTTGAGAAATACGTCGCATGTCACTAATGAGGTGGAGCGGGATCGAGCATGACCAAGGTAGCAGCGGCGGTGTGGGGAGGGGGAATGAGTGGTCCGGGCCGATGTCATGCTCTAGGCTAAAGTCGGAGGGGTCGAGGAGGACGATAGTGTGTAGGAGGCCAGGGCAGCAGACAGATGGTCGAGGAGGGCTATAGCATGGAGGAGGCCAGGGTGGCGTGGAGGCTAGTCGGGGAGGAGCTCGGTGGAGCCGCAAAACCATGTTGGTTGTGCTTCATTTTTTTAAACAGTTGGATTCTATCCAATGACTGTAAATAAAATAAAGCACAACCAACATGGCTATGCTGCAGCACAACAAACATATTTCCATATATACATATTGTAAATCTGAATCGTCCTTATGATCGAACAACCCATATTAGGGGTGACCGCAGCGCATAAAAGCCTTCCTATATGTATATATACACAGAACACAATATATATAACACATCACCTGCTTCCTCTTTCTTCCTCGCCATCTCCATATAAAAACTATTCCTTGCCCCTTCACATTTCCCCCTATCCCATTCTCTTTTTTCTTCTTCTCATTTGTTGTTTGCATTCTCAAGTCTTCCTTCATGCATGGACCTTCTCGTCTCAGTTGTTCGTTTCCCAACCGTGGCACATGTTCCGGTCTACCCACTTTCAGGTCACCTCTTCCTCTTCTTTTATCCCTTCCCCCGTTTTCTTTGTTTTGCTTTCTTTTCTTCAACCATGCTGGTTTCTTGAAGATTTGGGGAGCATTTTTGGCTAAAAACCTTTGGCTCTGGATTATGTTTTCTTTGTGCGTGTGTTCATGCTGACCCCACCGTCAATGATGCTATGCCTCGGCACCGGCTTCTTGATCCGCCCCGACTACCAAATGTTGTTGCCGAGAAGTATGTCGCACATCGTTGACGAGGTGGAGTTGGAGCAGGCATGACCGGGGCAGCAGCGGTGGCGTGGGGAGGGGGAATGAGTGGTCCAGGTCGATGTCACGCTCTAGGCATAAGTTGGAGGGGTCGAGGAGGACGGCAGCGTGGAGGAGGCTAGGGTAGCAGATGGATGGTCGGGGCAGCAGACGGATGGTTGAGGAGGGCTACAGTGTGGAGGAGGCCAGGGCGGCGTGGAGGCTGGTCAGGGAGGAACTCGGTGGAGCGGCAAAACCATGTTGGTTGTGCTTCATTTTTTTTACCACGGCTGTAAATAAAATGAAGCATAACCAACATGGCAATGCTATAGCACAACAAACATATTTCTATATATATATGTGTGTGTGTATATGTGTGGAAAAGATACCCTGGGAGTGACTGCATGAAAAATTTCCCGCGGTCGCCCCAATCTAGGCCGTCAGGTATATTCTAAGAGCCCACATTTGTTTTCTTTAAAAAGAAAAAAACTTCCCCTCCTCCCATTCCGTCCACACCGCTACCACCACCACCCTCGCCGTCCGCAGCCGCATTGCGCCGCCGCTCACGCATGCTCCCTCAGTTGCTCTCATGCCCTCGTTCCTCGTCTGCGTTACCGATGGCCTCCGCCTCTCCCATGCTCAATGCATGGGCGGCGTCACATGGGAGCGCGATGGCAGACGGGTCACGAGGGTGTGTAGTGGCGCTGGTGGGGTCATGAGGGGCGGACCCGGTTGCGAGGGGGTGCGGCGGCATAGGCGGTCATGAGGGAGCGGGCAGGTTGAGAGGGGGTGTGGTGATGCAGGGTTGTGAGGGGGAGGGTGGAGTCGCTAGGGGGTGCGGCAATGTGGTGGCATGGGGGGGGGGGGTGACCCAGGCTAGGGCACAGCAACGAGGGGAGGGCGAGGGCAAGGGCGTGGGTGCGACAGACAATTCGAGAGAGGGCCGGGGAGGAGGAGGCGGCAAACGACGGGGAGGGGAGGAGGCGGCAAGGGAGAGAAGAAGTTTTTTTAAGATATAATCTGGACCATCCGTCCCTATTACGGGCGACCGCAGCGTGGGAAAATGTATATATACACATACAACATAATATATATAACACATCACCTGCTTCCTCTTTCTTCCTCGCCGCCTCCATGTAAAAACTATTCCTTGCCCCTTCACATTCTTCCCCCTATCCCTCTGTTCCATTCTCTTTTTTCTTCTTCTCATTTGTTACTCGCATTCTCAAGTCTTCCTTCATGCATGGACCTTCTCGTCTCGGTTGTTCGTATCCCATCCGCGGCACATGTTCCGGTCTACCCACTTTCAGGTCACCTCCTCCTCTTCTTCTATCCCTTTCCCGTTTTCTTTGTTTTGCTTTCTTTTCTCCAGCCATGCTGGTTTCTTGCAGGTTTGGGGAGCATTTTGGGCTAACAACCTTTGCCTCTGGATCATGTTTTCTGTGCGCGCGCGTGTGCGTGTGTGTGTTTTTTTAATCCTGTTGTTCTTTCTGCACTTTTGCTCTTTGCTGCTGTCATTGTATATCAATGCGATGTTTTTGATGGGGTGGCGGTCATTTGATAGGATAGGTTCTCGGGGCATTTATATTTTGCGGTTTATTACATTTACTTGGAAGAAGAAAAAATCACACATCGTAATGCCTACGTTCTTTTTGTTCCTTTTCCTTTCCTTTTATTTTCCGCCCAATCTGATCTTGGTATTTTCTGTCCTAGATATTTCCACTTTCTTTGTTTTTGTTGTATGTTTTGGCTGCGATCTTGTATATGATCATGGGTACGTATTTGTTGCAGGGCAGGTCATAAGCGATTCTGACCAAAATTGTGATTAAGAGTGAAAGCGCGCTTTCATTCAAGAGATTGATCATGCCTCTCTTGAAAAGGAAAATTTTTATTCTGGAACCGCCGCCTGAGGATATGGAACCTGATGAACTTGTCTACCAAGTGCGGTTCACCAAGGAGATATTTAGGGATTATGAGTATCCTTTTTTTAATAAGCCCCTTGTCATAGATATCACTATTTTGTATTGCTTTTTTTTTTTTTACTATTTTCTTAGTAGAATGTAGGATGGATTTCTTTGTTTGATCTTTCATAAATACTCTGCGTATGTTGCCAAAAGTGATCTTTCCAAATTGTTTGTTTGGAGCTTTCCTTATCCCATGGCAGGGAATACCTTAATAGGATAAATTTATACCGGCAAAGAGTTTGGACTTGTAAAGTCACATGTAAGACAAATTTAACCTATGAAGAAGCGCTGGTCTCCGAGCAAAAGGCAACTGAAAAGATTCAACATTTTCCTGAAGAACTCATGGCTCCTGTATTGCATTTGGTCCAGTATAGTAAGAACATACACATTGAAGGCGCCTTATGTATTTCAATAACCTGGTTTGCATAACTCGTGCCTTTTAACTGGTTGACAGGCACACTCAATTTGAAAGATCTTGTGAACACAATATCGGCTGAATTACAGGAAAATTGTTTGGAAGGTATTGAGCTTTATGCAAGGAGAGAGCAGTTCTTTGGCCTGTGTAAAGTATTGAAAGTTTTAGAGAGTAAAGGTGAAAAAAAAAGTTACGAAGTTGGTTGGCTGGACAAATGCAAGAATGTAACTGGTACTTCTATAATCAGTGCAAATGATTTGATCCGCAAAAAGCTCCCTTTTAGCCAAAATGTGCTGAAATCTTTCATTCGTGAGTCAACTTGTCAAAGTGCTCCGTGGGTGATTTGTGATAAACTAGCTCAAAAATATGAAATCCCAACTGAACCTCCAGAAGAGTTGCAAGACGAATATTTTATTTGTGATGGGCTTTTGTCAAGAAATATGACAGTGGTACGTTTGCTGAATGTATTGCAGTTCTTTCTAACTAAAATGAGAACTTTTTGAAACACTGATGCTGAATCCAGGGTACAGCAGAAGCCAATTATCGGAAGAAGAAAAGGAAAAGAGTAGGAGGGTGGACTCGGGATGGCTTCAAGAAAAGGACGCCTAATTTTGACCCAAGTACTAGAATTATTGTTTCTAGGAAATAATTTTAACTTCTTTTGGTGGGAGTAGATTTGAAATTCTAGTAGTTTATTTTTTAATTTGCTATGAAGTTTTGGGGTCCTAGACAATTCCTGCTGGAACATTATTGCATTTGAAGACTGAAAGATTGCTGCTATTTTCTATGCGCAAGTAACATCTTGGACTGCCAGATTGTCTTTTTTTTGTTTGTTTGTTTCCGTAAGTTTTCTTCTTTAGAACTCTAGGTCAAGTTCTTTTGCTTGGAAGTTGATGGCGAGACAAATAGCTTTATTAGTAATTTTATTACTTTGTCGTATGAAAGAGTTCAGTGCTGTTTTAATAATTCTCGAGGGTCAATTTTAATTTTTGTTTATTTATTTTAGTAGGGCTTACAAGTTCAGCAACTGTCAGCCAACGATCATTATTTTTCTCACCCTAAATTTCTCTCCACTCATATTAGAGTGTTTTTTTTGTGGCAAAAAATCGCATGCTAAAACGTAGTTGATTAGTTACTAGAAGGTTGCTTTAGTGGGTTGGATATGTATCCATTAGCAGTTCAGTCTTTCCATTCTCGTCTATTTTTTATCCTGGCAGCCACTCCTGAATTCAGAAATCAGTTTTAGTCTTCCCATTTCTTCTATTTTCCAGTAATGATAACCAATAAATTCTATAGTTATTGAGTGGGTTATCTTCTTTCACAGATGCAAAACGAACACAAAAATACATCAAGTATCCTATTGATGATCTTCTAGTGCAACCTGGTAAAGACGATCCATTATTTTCTGACCGCCCTTCTGCAACCAGTGATTTTTCTGTGCCTATGGAATGTGTGGGAGATCTTCTAATGGTTTGGGATTTTTTCATTTCCTTTGGGAAATTCCTCCACTTGTCGCCGTTTTCTCTTGAGGACTTGGAGAGTGCCATTTGCCATAAGAAAAGCAATTTAAATCTCATAGTAGAAATCCATGCAGCTATCTTTCAGTTGCTTTTTAGAGAAGGAGAATACTTTGGGAGTGCACTGAACAAAAAGCGAAATTTAAAGGTGTCATTTCTGGAGATTTTTCTACTAGAAATTGAATATGTTTTGTATGATATAATGTGACTGATTACCTTACGTAGGTTACAGCTGTGAATTGGGGAGAGTTTCTTTCTAACTTTCTGGAAACAGATACGGTACCTGAATTGTCCAGTTATTTAGGCATCATAAGGCGTGGTCACTATGGCATTTTGGATGCCCGTGCCAAGCTTGGAATTTTTCGGCAACTTGTAATTGAAACTCTTACAACTCAAGCAATAAGACGGCAACTAGATAAGTATGCACAATTGCACGCAATTTCATCTGTCAAGAGTGAGAAACCTCAGGAAGAAGCTAAAATGAAGACAGAAGAAATGCTAGTAACAATCCAAGCATACAGTCTAAGGAAGGAATTGTCCGGAGAACATCTTTTAGAGAATGGATGCGATGGTTCCAACTGTTTGCCGCCTTGTGCAACTGAAAAGAATGGAGTTATTCAAGACAAAGGGACCCTAAAGGTTTATGTTTCCAGAAGAAAACTTGTTCAGGAGAACTGGTATTTATTGCTTTTGATCCTTTGTTTATGTCTCTGTCTACTCATACAAAGTTGCACATTGCTGCTTTGAAGTGGATTTTTGACTTTTGCTTTCTTGAATTTTCCACATTGTGCCAAAATGAGATACTAAGTAACTATCGTTTGCAATGTCAAATAATCTGGCGGAGTTCTCAATTGTGGATGGGTGTCTGAATCTATTTTCCTTACACAAGATTGCAGTGTCCTTGCTAGTTGCAATTTTGAAAATGTTTTTCAAATATCTCAGAAAACATTTGCTAAAACTGGCAGAGATTCGTCATTGCAAGTTATGCAATGACCTCGTAATGAAGAAAAAAAGCATTGTTGACTTAGTAATTGTATGTTTTTCAGGGAGCGAAGTCAAGAAGCACCAAAACAGAAAAGGATGGATACGAAAATTGTTCCAGATATTCTTGTAGACTCCACATCAGCTGACCAGTATAGGAAGCATTTAGGAAAAGGGAAAAGGAAAAGTAAAAAACAGGAAAACAAAGCTGAGGTTAAGGCAGCATCTTTCTCTGTGTGTGTGTGAAGGATGAATTTGTGTTTTTGCAGGGATTTTGCTAATGTGTAAAGATTTTATGTCTATAGAAAGAAGCATTGAACCATGAGATGGAAAAGCGATTTATACGGATGGATCCTCTAGGAAAAGACAGAAATTATAATAGATACTGGTTTTTTCAATATGATGGACGAATTTTTGTTGAGAGTTGCGACTCTATGATGTGGGGTTACTACTCAACCAAGAAAGAGGTATGGATGAATTATAGATGTCATTGTGCCTTTCGTTTATCTTTCAGATGTTTACACAATCACACATTACTGTTTCTGATATCAGGTTGATTTGTTGATGGGGTCGCTCAATCCAAAAGGACAGAGGGAGATGGCTCTTCATAAACAACTTGAGGAGCACTACCTTACAATATGGTTGTGGCACTGAACTTTTCTTGCATTTAATTCCTGTGCGTCTGTTCTATTTTGGTTGTATGTTTTTGGTTTGGTTTTGTTTGTTTTGAATTACTCCTACGTTTTGAAGAGTATGTTATGGCTATGTATGTAAGTGTGGTTAACTTATCACGACATAATAATATTTGTTTTTATGAGATGCAGCAAGGCTTTGGAGAAGAGATCGAAAAACACTATTGTGGCTGATGACTCTGAGCTTCGGAGGTCAGAGAGAGTTCGCTCTCGACCAAAGGGTACTCGAGAGGCATCCTTTCTTACATATGTTAACAAATGGAAGGAGATTTGATCCTCAATTAGATAAACGGCAGGGTACTAGATGATGCTGAAGCAGAGCTTTGCACAGAGCTACATACATTCTTGTGAAAGGTATGGTTTGTAAACATACCCTCTTATCTTTGAGTGCACTCCTCGTCCTGAACATTATACAAGGAACTTTAAACTCATCAAATTGACAATAGACGAGCTTTGTTCTTCACTTGTCAAATTAGGGAATTGATGATGCACAAGATGAGATAATTTTTATGTCTAATTTGCATCCTAACATTGATGAACATCATGGAGAGACTTATTTGAGGATTGAACATCCTAAAGCTATAAAAGTCTATACAAGGAAGAATAAGTAGAGAAAGTCTTCGCAAGATGAGTTTTCCTTAGTTTTATTTTATTCCCTGTTTATGAATTATTAACTAGGGGTATTTTGGTTATTATTTTCATCATTATATATATATATATACATATATATATATATATTACTGTAGACAACTTAGGAAGTGTATATTAGTCATTACTGATTTGTTTTAATTAGAGTTATATCATATATAAGTCGTTGTCATGTATTAGTCAAGATTATTATCATTACGTTGAATAAAAGTTTTGCTTTTCATTACCTGCGTCACCGCTCTTCTTCTTCCTTATTGTTGCTTCAAGTTTGATCAAGCTTGGGTATTAAAGTTGTATAGGATTCGTCGTTGAAGCCTATAGATCTAGTTATCGGATTCCTAGAGAAGGATTCCATCAATTGGTATTCAGAGCGTAGGTTTTCCTAAGGTTTTGTCCTGTGTTTGACCATCATCATCACCATCCAATCTACTAACTTTTCAGCATCATAGGTTGTGTTTTATCTTCCCCACCACCACTCCAAACTCCACCTTAGATCATTGGTTTTGATAGTTTTCAAGAGATTCTACTGCTGCTAGAATTGTTGCCACCAACAATTTTTCCATAGAGGGTGACAACAGCACTTGGAATTGAGAAGTGCTATACAAGGCAAAAGCTATTGCAGCAATACAATTTGGCAAGGGCGATATCCAGATTGGTAAGAGACAGCCACAAGTTGACTACTCATTGGCGACATCCTCTTCCATCTATATTGCAGCCAAGTTCTCTACCATATAGCGATATCAACTTTACTGCACTGAAGTGTTTGTGGCTATCCTAGGTAATCTCAGTTTGATTTAAGGGCTGTATCTTTTACCTCTTTTTGCCGCCATACAAGTCTGGAAATTGGTTACTGCAATTGGTTTGAATTTGTTGGGTGACATCAAGTTTGCTGTGCTGCAAGTTAATTTTGTTTGCAGCAAATTTTTCGTTGCAACTTTCTGGGTTTCATTTGGGATTTTGTGCTGCTAATTGCCTACTGTTTGTTGCTGCAACATCAAGTTGTTCTTGATTAATGCAACTTGACCTTAGTAGTGTGCTGCAAGTTCATTTTGGCCTTTGTTACATGTTGATTGGTGCAAGTTCTGCCTATTGATATTGGAATCCAAATATTTTGTAGCTGATTGACTATTGCTATTGGAGTTATTTGCTTTTGCTGGAGCCGTTGCATATTTTATTGGGGGCTGTTATTGACTGCAATTTTTCTGGGCATCTTTATATTGGGTATAATTGCTGGATTTTATTGTTTATTGCTGCCATTTTCGTGAGGTTTGTTTACATAAATCAATTTTGCCCCTGCTTGTTCTTGGTGATTAATTAATACCAACATGGATCCTAAGCACCCACCAGGGGAGATTTCAAATCCTCCTTACAAAATAGAGGCTTAGTTAAACCTACTTTTGCAATTTTTGAGGGAAAATAGTAGTCGTTTAGTGAGTCATGAGTAGGGTTGCTAATTGAGCGAGCCAGCTCGTGAGCATTTAGCGTTCGGCTCGGCTTGACTCGACTCGAAACTCGATATTTAAATGTTCGACTCGAACTCGACTCGTAGTTCGACTCGAACTCGACTCGTAGTTCGACTCGAACTCGACCTCGTAGTTCGACTCGAACTCGACTCGTAGTTCGACTCGAACTCGACTCGATAAAATAATATAATAATAGTCTTTATATTATATTATATTATATTATATTATATTATATTTATTTATTTATTTATATATGTATATATATATATATATATATATATGAAATATAATAACAAAGAAGCAAGATAGTTGAGATGGCAAATATTCACCTTGATGACTTCAAGGTTGTGGGTTCAAACCACAATGGCCTTTTTTAAGTGAGGTACTTTTGACTTTTAATCGAGCTGGTTTCGAGGTAACGAACGAGCTGGCGAACAAGCTCACAAAAATTAAATAGTTTAAGTATATTTGAGCTCGAGTCGAGCTCGAACACATAAAAGATATTCGAGTCGAACTCGAGCATGTATGTCCAAAACTCGTTCGATCTCGAGTCGAGTTCGAACGAGTTTCGAACTATTCGAGCCGAGTTCGAACACATGTTGAGCTCGGCTCGCTCGCTCAATTAGCACCCCTAGTCGCCTTTAATCTTCGCCTGATAGAACTTATTGAGCGTTTTGATTGTATAGATGTTCGTCCAAATTTTTCACCGCACCCCTCGGCTCAATCATGACGATTAACCCAGCCAGTCGTGGTTGAACCCGTGGTTATGCCTAATTTAATAGAAATAAGATACGTGAGATTTATTTGGAAGGAGGGAAAGGGGTCCACGAGATTGAAGAAGTGGAAGAAGACGAAGTGGAGGAAGACGAAGTCATTGCTGCCATTGAAGAAGAAGTGGAGGAAGACGAAGTCATTGCATTGAGAAGACGAAGTCATTGCATTGAGAAGACGAAGTATTGCATTAAGAAGACGAAGTCATTGCACTGAGAAGACGAAGTCATTGCATTGAGAAGACGAAGTCATTGCATTGAGAAGACGAAGCATTGCATTGAGAAGACGAAGTATTGCATTGAGAAGACGAAGTATTGCATTGGAGAAGACGAAGTATTGCATTGGAGAAGACAAAGTCCCAAACTCATTGCATTGAGGAAGACGAAGTTGCTGTTCGCTTACTATAAATAAGGACGCCATTGCAGGATGAGAGGGAGGGAGGGGCTGGAAAACGGTGTTCCACGCCCAGGCTGCTGCTGCTAGGAGGAGGATGCCCTACTCCTCCATCCTTGCTTGTTGCTGCCATTGCCTCCATCCTTGCTTGTTGCTGCCATTGCCTCCATCCTTGCTTGTTGCTGCTAGGAGGAGGACGCCTTACTCCTCCATCCTTGCTTGTTGCTGCCATTGGAGAAGAAGCAAGGGGAAGGAAATGTCATGTTGTTGTCTTGCTGATTAAAGGAGTTGCTGAAATCCACCCTGCTGCAATTAAGGTCGCCATTGAAGGTTGATGTTGCTGCTAGGAGGAGGACACCTATGTTTGCTGAATTGAAGAAGGAGACTTGAAGAAGGAATTGCTGAAATACACCCTGCTGCAACTAAGGACGCCATTGAAGGAGACGCCTTGGAGGAGTTATTGCAATCCAGAGGAGGAAGACAATCTTTCCCTTCTGAAGTTGAAGCAGCATTGCAGTTGCAATTTTCATGCATTCAAGCATGATATGTCTATGGAAATGAATAATTAGGATTGGAAATCGCCATCCCTTGGATACTTGTGACTCTTTAGTCTCATCCCGCTGTCTCTTTGCGCGGCAAGGGCGCCTCGGTCCCACCGAACCCTTCCAACCCGACGCGGGAACACTCTAACCCGCACCAGCGGACGAACCCGCGCCCGAACATAAATTGGCGACTCTACTGGGGACCGTCAAGAGGTAGCAGTGCGGTTTGAAGAGATAGTGTGGATAAAAGAAAATGGCGCCGGAAACAAGGAATGCGACACGCCAAAGGAACGCGCTAATGAAGATGACCCATCCACATCAACTCAAGGAAGGCAAAGAGAATTGGAAGTAAACATGGAAGCAAGCCAGCACATTGCGGGAAATGTGCGAGAAAGAATTCAACAGCTGGAAGCAGTGTTGAATGAAGGAAATGAAGGAGGAACTACTCCAAGTAGAAGCATGATGAGACGGGAAGAAAATAGCCAAAGTCCAAAAAGCAATGAGGAGATGAACCAAGCATCACAAGTCGGACAAATACTTTTGACGCAATCAAATCAGCTAAGTGGAGGACAAGTGCAAAATGAAGCAATTGAAGAGAGATTCCGCCAAAGTGAAGAGCGGATGCAACGGATTGAGGATATGATGCAACAAGTGCTCGCCCAAATGCAAAGGGCTAGTGCTGCAACCGGGAGCTCGTCGAAAAGAGAAGACGACCTTCCCACCCAATGTCCAACAATGGACCAACCCCTGGAGGCTAGAAAGATGTTTTCAACCTCCACAAACCCAATTGGATCAACCTCATTCCCAGCTACCGAAACAACTACTACTACATTGAGGGATCAAGCCAACATCCCTCATGAAATTAAAAATTTTTCTTTGATTTCAAGTACTGAGTCCATCCACCAAACATCTACTTCATTGTCCAAACCAAGTTGGATGAAAGACTATCCAACTATGCAACCAAGTCGGACCGAGCATAGTTTGCTTCCCCACTCAGCATGGTTTCCACAACCACCATACTACCAGCCAACATACCCGTATCGGTGGTATGACCCTGCATTCTCTCAACAACCACCTTCCATGGTGTTCTCACCATCAATTGCAACCACAATGCCCATCCCAGCAATGCCAACAAGTCAAATACCAACCATACCAGTAGCACCAATGTCAGATATTTATTATGAAGAATTGAAAGCTGAAATGGATGCACAAGCCGCACTTATAAGTGCATTGATTGGGAAGAAAGACAAAGAACCTAGTAAAGTTGTAAAGCGTCTTCGTCCTTTAGCCGATGAAGTTTACACGGAAATTTTGCCGGAAAAATACAAGCGCCCAACTTTTACGAAGTTCGATGGAGACGGCAATCCGGGAGATCATGTCACAATTTTTGAAATTGAGTGTGGAACAATTGTGGCAAATGAAAAATTAAAGTTACAACAATTCCCGGCATCACTTAGCGGTAATGCCTTGAGATGGTTCAATAACCGCCCCTCTGGATCAATCAATTCATGGGATGAATTTGTTGAGCAGTTTACAGAACACTTTCAATCCATGGAAATTCCAGTGACAATAGAACACTTAAGACAGTGTCAAAGGGAATCGGGTGAAGAATTTGCAACATATGTGAAGAGGTTTAGAAGCCTCATCATCTCAGATGAAAGAGACCCCTGACATTAAGGAGCTTGTGAAGATTTGTGCAATGAACGCCGGATCAGCTGCATGGTTCTTAAGTGGTGCACAATGCAATACTTTTGAACAATTGTTTGAAAGGATGTTGATTTTTGAAGAACTTGGAAGGGTTTCTGCTTCTCTGAAAAATGCTAAGGCATCAACCAATGTTGTCACTGAACTTGGAGAACAAAGTCGGGAGAAACAACTAGAAAAGCCAAGGAACAACAATGAAGGGCAAAAGGTTGTGCCTCAACAACGGCGTGAATGGAGAAATATGGAAGATTACACCTTCAACACTAGAGATACTGAGAGATGGTTCGACGTGTTGAAGAGCAAAGGAAAGATCACTCCATGGATACCGAAGAATCTACCTAAGGCTAGAAGATGAAAAGAAAGAGAATTTTTGTCGATTTCATCAAATGCTTGGCCATCCAACGGTGCTATGTCGAGATGTGATGGAAAAGATCCAAGAGTTGCTGGACAAAGGAGATATAAAGTATAAAGCTGCTAATGCTAATGTGATGACAGTAAGCCACTTATCCTTACCAATGAAGTCTCATAAAGGAAAAGAGAAACAAGGAGAGGAAATGGATGTCCCGATGGCTAATGTTGAAGACACAAAGGTGTCGCCTGCTTCCACTATAGAAGATAAAGGATGTTCTACACTTCTATCAATCCAAAAGTTTGAAGTCCAAGCAAATCAAGGAAAAAGACTTTTCGAAAAAGATGAGCTTGATAAAGAAAAGATGGAAGATCAGCTTGCTGTCAGAACAACTTCAACACAAAAGGAAGTCAAGTCAAAGATCTCAAAAACAAGACTTCGCTTGATGTGCAGCTTTGGCGGAAAGATAGTAATCCAGGGAAGGAAGCAACACTACTTTGGAGGAGACACACGACTGGTTGTACTGGAGCATGATTGTTCTTATTCAAGTCTTGTCGCCCAAATCAGGGGTACATGTTCTACCAGCATCCCTTTGGTGATTAAGTGTCAGCTACCCGGTGAAAGCTTCAATTACCTTATCACAATCGCCAATGATGAAGACTTGGTAAATATAATCAAAGAACAAGAGGAGTTCAACACAAGTCATGAATCAACATCTCGTCTCCACTTCTTCGTGTCACCAAAGATGTCAAGATCGCAATCCAACCAGACATGGGACAAGAAGTTGGGGGCTCCAATCAAAATCACTGCTGCTAGAAGGTTTAAAAGAGAAGCAGCCAACAACTCAACAAATAGTAGGAGGCATCATAAAAGATCAAGGTCACCTCCATACTATGGGCAGAAGAAGTTTGATGCCCTAAGGAAAAATCCACAAAAAGAAATTTGGATTTGGAGGCCACGAGTGTCGAGTGAGAGAGTCACTCCTCAAGATCAAAATGATGGTCAATGGCCACACTATAACCCACGAGGAGTCACCTTAGGCTAAATTATGAAAAAAAAAAGAATGAAAAATGAATAAAAATGTTTTGCCGATTCTTCTTTCTCAGATTGCGAAAAATCGGCAAGGGGGCTGATGTTCGTCCAAATTTTTCACCGCACCCCTCGGCTCAATCATGACGGTTAACCCAGCCAGTCGTGGTTGAACCCGTGGTTATGCCTAATTTAATAGAAATGAGATACGTGGGATTTATTCGGAAGGAGGGAAAGGGGTCCACGAGATTGACGAAGTGGAGGAAGACGAAGTCATTGCTGCCATTGAAGAAGACGAAGTGGAGGAAGACGAAGTCATTGCATTGAGAAGACGAAGTCATTGCACTGAGAAGACGAAGTCATTGCACTGAGAAGACGAAGTCATTGCACTGAGAAGACGAAGTCATTGCACTGAGAAGACGAAGTCATTGCATTGAGAAGACGAAGCATTGCATTGAGAAGAAGAAGTATTGCATTGAGAAGACGAAGTATTGCATTAGAGAAGACGAAGTATTGCATTGGAGAAGACAAAGTCACAAACTCATTGCATTGAGGAAGACGAAGTTGCTGTTCGCTTACTATAAATAAGGACGCCATTGCAGGATGAGAGGGAGGGAGGGGCTGGAAAACGGTGTTCCACGCCCAGGCTGCTGCTGCTAGGAGGAGGATGCCCTACTCCTCCATCCTTGCTTGTTGCTGCCATTGCCTCCATCCTTGCTTGTTGCTGCCATTGCCTCCATCCTTGCTTGTTGCTGCTAGGAGGAGGACGCCCTACTCCTCCATCCTTGCTTGTTGCTGCCACTGGAGAAGAAGCAAGGGGAAGGAAATGTCATGTTGCTGTCTTGCTGATTAAAGGAGTTGTTGAAATCCACCCTGCTGCAATTAAAGTCGCCATTGAAGGTTGATGTTGCTGCTAGGAGGAGGACACCTATGTTTGCTGAATTGAAGGAGACTTGAAGAAGGAATTGCTGAAATACACCCTGCTGCAACTAAGGACGCCATTGAAGGAGACGCCTTGGAGGAGTTATTGCAATCCAGAGGAGGAAGACAATCTTTCCCTTCTGAAGTTGAAGCAGCATTGCAGTTGCAATTTTCATGCATTCAAGCATGATATGTCTATGGAAATGAATAATTAGGATTGGAAATCGCCATCCCTTGGATACTTGTGACTCTTTAGTCTCATCCCGCTGTCTCTTTGCGCGGCAAGGGCGCCTCGGTCCCACCGAACCCTTCCAACCCGACGCGGGAACACTCTAACCCGCACCAGCGGACGAACCCGCGCCCGAACAATAGACAAGCACCTTTTGCACAGTCTCTTGTGTTTAATAGGTATCAAATCAAGTCGGCCCCGAATCGGAGCCGAACTCGCCCGATTCACCCTGATTCCGGCCGAGTTGACTCCGATTCGGAATCGGGAAGAATCGGTTTTTTGGTAAATTACTAAAATACCCTAAGTATAATATTTATTAAATTATTTAAACATGGGTAAAATGGTAATTTTGATTTTAAAAACCTAAAATTAACCCGCTCCCCCACATCGCCGCCGCTCGTTTGCCCTCCGCCGCCTTGTTTCCGCCCTCCGCCGCCTTGTTTCCGCCCTCCGCCGTGCGTCCCCGACTCCGGGCTTGTTGCCGCCCAGGCTGCCGTCCTCGCCGCCGCCCGGGCTGCCGACCTCGCCGCCGCCCGGGCTGCCGACCTCGCAACGTCGCCGCTGACGTGTGGCCGGACCGAATCGTCTCTATGACGCATGAATCGTCGCCGACTGTTCCTCCGACCGGGCTGTCGACATTGCCACCTCCCTCGCAACTGGGCCTCCGATGTGTGGCTGGCCGACAGTGCAGTGGCCGCGAGACTCGCCGCCGACCGGGCCGCCGACGGCAGTTGGGGGTAAAGAGCAGAGGGTGGCATTCTCGTAATTAAAAGTTGACTCGAGTCTAACTCGAGTAAAAAATAATAATTAATTCTAAATAATTTTAAAAAAATTTTAAAAATATTTAAAAATATCATAAACTATAATACACAAAATAATATCAAAATAACATCAATACCTAATTTTAATATATTTATATTATGAATTGTCAAATTATTATATATGACTGATTAAACTAATTTGGACCGATTCAATTGAACCGATTCCTGTCCGATTTAGACCGATTCCGATTCGATTTATGCAACCATGCTATTGGCATGACGCCTTAGTTAGTTCCTCATACCTTGGCACTGCCCACTTTTCAGGCACCTCCGGACTAGCAAGTTTATAATCCTTTTCTCAATGTGAATTATTTACAAGCATTGTTGGACAATAGCAAATAGTGGCAAAGTCGAATGAAATTTGAAGTTCCGGAGTTTAAAGGAGATTATGGGACTGATGAGGTACTAGATTTGATACAAGTAGCTGGGCAAGTTCCTCCTCATGCTCGTGTTGAGGTTGCCATTTCTTGACTTCGAGATGCAGCAACTGCATACTGAAGATCCTTATGCATTTAGTGGGGTGGTTAGGTGAGTTATTGTAATACCCCATTCCAGTTCACTTAAGAACCAGTTTAGAACTGATATGATCGTGTTGATTCATGTTTAAATCAATTAATCTATAAGATTCGAATGAAAAATAAATCAAAATAACTCTCTTGGCGTAAAAACAAGATTGACAATTCTATATGATATATGGTTGCGACATGTACTTACATCAACAATAACATTAAATAAATCAACAATAAACACTCAACATGTAAGTTGAGACGTAACAAGGAAAAATAACTAATAAACAAATAATAAATAAATAAATAAATAAACTCATGGATAAATAGATAAATAATAAATACATGAGAATAAATAATACACTAATCATAAAATAATAACATAATTATACTATATACGTATGTGGTTGAACAAAAGTAAATAATAACATATATGCAAGTAAATAAATAAATAATTTGATAAATAAATAAATAATTAATTAATTAATGTTAATTAGTCATGAATAATAACAGAATAGCTATAAGATACATAAATATATAATTAAAGACAAATAAATAATAACATATGTATAATGAACAAATAAATAAATAAAATTTGGTAAACATGAATAAGATTAATAGTAATAAATAAATATATCATCAATAATAATAAATAATCATATAAATATGTATCATAATCGATAAATATATAAATAATAAGAAATAAACAATAATAATTAATTAAATAAATAAAATAATTAATAAATAAATAATATTCATAGCATCAAAATATGCTATATAATGTAAATATACGTCTAAACTAATGTAGGGAGTCTCAAATTATCTACCGTTAAATAACGAATGAAAACGGGCAAAAACGTCCGAAAATGAGTTGTCGAGTCAATTGGGCGAGTTAGACCAAGTCAAGCGGAGTCAACTCGCCCGAGTCAAGCTCTTGGGCGAGTTGGGCAACTCGGTCAGCTGGGTCGGGTCATTGACCCGAATATGGGCAATGGACATGAACAAGGTTGGACAGAAGTGGGTGGACACGAATTGGTTAGTGAGCATGAACAAGCTGGAGCGGGTAAATGGGCACGACAAGCATCACCCGTGCTCATTGCTGGAAAATGGCAATGGTGGGGAGCCAGGGGTCGGTGTCGGTCTCAATTGACGGCCTAGGCAATTGGGAACATGGCAATGGTGGTGACCAACGTAGTTTGGTCGTCGATTGGCCGGAAAACGACCATGAGTGGGAGGGATTGTTGCCGGGTTAGGTAGAGACGTTGGCGGCAATTGCAGTCACAATAGAGGTCGGGGCTAGACTCAAATGGAAGGTCTTGACAGAGGAAACTATCTGGGGGGGTTGGCCTCGCCGAAAAAGGCTCACTGGCGTTGAAAAATGCCACCAGAAATGACGATGTCGCCGGTGGCGATCGCTGCCACGGCGAGGGTTGAGGGTGGTCTCAAAAAGTTAGGCCTTGGTGGGAGGAGTCGATCTAGGTAGTTGGCCTTGTTGGCGCCAGAAAATGGCTCGCACAATGATGTCAGTGGTGAGAATGGTGAACAAACCCTCATCTCTGGCTGCCAACGCAGCGGCACCGGTGCCAAAACTAGGCCTGAATCGATAGCCAACCACAATGCGGTCACAGTGGCAGTGGTCCAATTGCCAGAGGGTGGCCGGAGACTTGCCAGCAGCAGCCAAAAGTGCCAGTAGCACTAAGGGTAGAAAATATTATGAAAATACGGGGGAAAATCTCCTGAAATCTAGTTGGCCAATGCTAGGGCTAACATGGCCGAACTAGATCTTGCCGCATGGCACGATCTAAATGCCCAACAACTTGTTGTCTTAGTGGGGTCCACCTAGAGTATATATAATATATATTTGGACGAAAAGCTCAGATCAACATAAATAAAAGTCAAAATTGACTCCGAAGCCTAATAGTGATTATATGGACGAAAATCAAGGTGAGGAAGCTAAATGAGTCTCGAAACTTTATAGTCAACTAGGTGAAGATCTGAGAATCAAATCAAATTGGGCCCACAGGGGCAATCCGGTACTTCGAAATCCCTAAAAAGCATGTAAAAGCGATACCCTAATGAATTTCAAGCAGGTACTAAGCACTACAACAAATTAGATCTAGCCATAAAACCCTTGAGTTAACATAACCATGAACCGGTATCCCTTGAGTATACGTTGATAATTTATGTTCTGTTGTAACATAATTGAAGTTATCATTTATATATCTGGCATACCCAACCTCCATAACATGGTTATACAACCATCTGGGCCCATACCCATAATCTGAAAGTTGAACTGACTCGAACCGGGCAAAGCAATAAGCGGGTAAAACTCTAACCCGAAGTTGGGGTTGTAGAGTTACAAATCGCTGAATGGAATGAGTTTCACATGGTTTTGAAGAGTTAATTCCTTATAAATATAAGCAACAATTATTTGGGAGGTTAATTGTTATTAGACAAGGTATTCAATCCGTAAGAGAGTATACTAAGGAGTTTCATTCTTCGGTGGCTCAGGCTAAACTTAGTGAGAGTAAACGATCAGTTAGTGGATCGTTATTTATATGGATTATGGGCTGATTTGAAAGAGAGGTTGCCGAGATTTTATTTTTCTGATGTGCTTGAGATTATATCAAATCTGAGTTTTGTAAGTCTCAGATAATGAGGGCTAGCCATTCCTGTTCTGTCCCATTGTCTTCTATTTATTGGCCGCCGCCTCAAATTGCTCTTTCCATGGCTGCTAGTAATAAATCCTCCCCCAAATTCCCGACCAGCAAATAACCAACAAAGACAACCTTCTTGTGGACGACTTGGTCAAGCGTCTACACGCAATGCTAGCCTGTCAAAAGCCATGGCACTTGTCAGCCAACTGTCCATTGAAGCCTTAACTTCTTACGAATGCTGAAGAAAAGTTTATAGAGGATTTTGTTGAGGATTCGCAGCCAGCTGATGAGGATGTTGTTGAGGATGATCACAAAGCATTGGTAGGTTATGAGCCTAATTATTGCTTTGTCACTAGACCCTTGTTCCTTACGTCGAAAACTATAAAGGAAGATTGGAGAAGACGGAGTATTTTTAGTACTACATGCTACATTCATGGTCAACCTGCTAAGTTGATTATTGATCCTGCTGCAAGTGAGAACATAATAGCTAAAAAGGCAGTTGATTTTTTTAAGTTGAAGACGGAGGTGCATCCTCATCCCTACAAATTGGTGTGGTTAGCTACTGATACTTCAGTAAAAGTAGTTAATCAATGCCTTGTGCCTTTTGTTATGGGTAGTTTTAAAGATGAGGTTTTATGTGATGTTGTCATGGATGCTTGTCATCTACTTTTGGGTAGATAGTGACAATTTGATCGACATGTCAAATGGGATGGTTGAACTAATGTCATCTCTTGCCCTTCATTAATCAGGGCTAAGACCCCAAAAATGATCTTCGTAGGATGTGAAGTTTCAAAAGATGAACTTCGGCCTGATGAAAGTAAGATAAAGACCATCCAAGAATGGGAGACTCCTTCCTCAATATCACAAGTTCGTTCTGTCTATGGATTGACTAGTTTCTATATGTGTTTTATTAAAACTTTCTGCACTATTATGACACCTATTACTGATTTGATGAAATCGAACAATTTTCTGTGGACTGATGAAGCTGAAAATGCTTTTGTGCTCATTAAAAAGTGTTTTACTGAAGCTCCATGTTTAGCATTGCTAGATTTTGATAAGTTGTTTGAAGTGGAGTGTGATTCATCTAAAAATGGTATTGGTGTCGTTCTTAGACAGTGTAAGCATCCTATCGCATTCTTTAGTGAGAAGTTGAGTGGATCTTTGTTGAATTATAGCACCTATGACATAGAACTAATGGCTGTGGTCAACGAAAGTTTGAAGTTGGGGATTTGGTATGAGTCTATTTGTCAAAGGTAATATGTCCTCAAGGAATGTGTCATAAGTTGACGCTAAAGAAGCTTGGACGTGTGAGATACTTGAAATTTTTGGTGATAATGCGTATAGAGTGAAGTTTCTTAATGGTTTGAATATTCATAATACGTTTAATGTTGCACATTTGTATCCTTATTTTGATGAGTTTGAAGAGCAGAACTTGAGGGTGAGTTTTTTTAAGAAGAGGAGAATGAAGATGTGCAAGATAAGGTAATTCCTATGCCTAATTTGCATCATAACATTAATGAAAATCATGAAGAATAGATTTAATTGAGAAGGATCTTAAAACTATAAAAGTCTATACAAAGAAGGAATAAGTAGAGAAAGTCTTCGCAATATGAGTTTTTCCTTAATTTTATTTTTTCCCTGTTTATGAATTATTAATTAGGGGTATTTTGATCATAATTTATATATATATATATATATATATATATATTATTGTAGATGACTTAGGAAGGGTATATTAAACATTACAAATTTGTTTTAATTAGAGTTATATCATATATAAGACATCTTCATGTATTAGTCAAGATTATTATCATTACATTGAATAAAGGCTTTGATTTTCATTACCTTTGTCGTTGCTCTTCTTATTCCTAATTGTTGCTTCAAGTTTGATCGAGTTTGGGTATTAAAGATGTATAGGATTCCTTGTTGAAGCCTATAGATCTAGTTATAGGATTCCTAAATCAGAATTCCATCAGGAATTGGCTTAAGGTTCTCTGTATGAAACCAACAACAATCCTGCAATTTTGTAGCAGCCCTAAATATGGAGCTTTTATATTGTCTGTTTTTAATTAGTAAAGTATTGAAATTACTAATTAGTATATGAATGCTTGCTAGAATAAGATATTGGGCCATTAATTTTACATCCACTTTCAGAAGGCGCGTTTGAGAAATGCCACATCGATGTGAGGAAGCGGCTCAGGAACTCTGATGAAGTTTTGGATTAGATACATAGAAGATTTATCACAGGGCTAAGTTACAGAGTGGGAAACTGCTAAACGCATGGAAGGCCACCTTGCCATTGATAGAACTGTAAAGAGAGCAAATGCCCAGAAACAGGGATTGAAGCATGGGGCATATATCAATGCTTTTATGCAACTTTTAATTTTTTGAACTGGCTGTGCCTTTCTCTGAATGGTTCAATCACATGAAAAAAAATTTTAGCAGTCAATTTATTGCGGAAAAGTTCAATGATTTTGTGGGTCAACTTTTTTGATTGGCAGTAGTGGCAGCGAGGTCGTCCACGACGAACATGGCTGGACTTGTGGTGGCGAAAGAATCACTTGATATTTCGTCTCTTTAGTCGTATTTGTTTATTATTTCCCCATTTTTAATATACCTGTATTTATATGACCTTTTCTACGTAAATTCTTTTTTAAAATAGGAAAAGATATTTTATATGAGCACAATAATAATATAAGAAAGTTGATGAATGAATAAAATAGTTGAAAGTAGACCACACAATGCAGTGCAGAGAATCCCCCTCCAACGCCACTGCATCCGGCACCACCCTTTCCTCTCCCTCAACTCCTCTGCACTACCACTCATAGTCGCATCGGCGGCCTCTTCTGCCGATGGTGTGCGCTTCCCACTCTTTGCTTTCTGCTGGTGGCTGCGTTTTCCGTTCTTACCATCCCCTCCACTCTTCGCCTCTGTTCCCAAGGCGAGCTGCTGGCACCACCCATCAGAGCAATTCCCATCTCTCTGTTGTGAGAGCTTCCTCTGATGATTCAGATGACTGCAATGAAGAAGAATGTGCCCCTGATAAAGAGGTTGCTTTTCATTCGGAAAATCTCTTCATTTGATTATTACTCTTTCAATCCTTCATAAATATATACATATATGCGTGAACTGATGACGATTTTGGTTCTGTGGATTGGTATGTACGTGGGTCGCTTTGGTGATAGGTGGGAAGAGTGAGCGTGGAATGGCTGGCCGGAGAAAAGACCAGAGTCGTAGGGACGTACCCACCTCGCAATAAGAAACTGGACGGGCTACGTTGAGACTACTGCTGGCCAAACCAACATCTACTCCGTTGAGGTTCACTCACTCCTAGCTACCTCTAACTATATGATCTCTCCTCATGCTTTGAAATTTCCTCACCTTGCATCATCTTTGGATTGGAACTAACTTATCTTGGTCAATCTTTGCTTAGAATTTGTTTCCATCAATTTGAATTAATGTTAAGCATCTTGTGTAAAATGGTACAAACCTGGTCTTAGATACGCAAAATTATCAATCTCATGAATGACGAGCTTATACATAATTGGAAAAAGAAAAATGCTTTGCATGTATCATACACAAGATGTGTTATACCTAAAAATTTTCCTTCCAAAGATATTTGTAGCGAAGGTGCCTCACAGATAGGTTTGCTGGAGGGTTCTAATTTTCGAACCTGAATCCGACATACCTGATTCCTTGTCTTCTACCACATCTTGGCATTTATATATTTACTTAACTTGAAGACCTGAATCCAACTAGAAGATAGCATTTAAAATTGCACCCATACGGATTTTAGGCTAGTAAGTTAAACCGATTTAGGTGTTGAGTCTCAACTCTTAACTCATATTGGTCAACTGATCAAACCCACATAGGGTGAGTTAATTTGGTTGAGTCAATCTTAATGAATATTGCTGTTTATTTTGCAGCCAGTTGTATACGTAGCAGAACGCGCATTAAGCTCAGGAAGTGGGGGAACATCATCGGAGGGAACAGGGAACACTGCTGCAGTTGTAGCAGTTTTCGCCCTCGTCTCCGTGGCTGCAGCATCGACAATACTCACACAAGTAGGCAAGAACCAACCTCAAGTGCAGACATTGGACTACACAGGCCCCTCTCTTACTTACTACATCAACAAATTCAAACCACCCGAGATTATTGAAGCATTGGTTCCCCCAGACCAGTCTCTGTCGCCATCTCTTGATTCTTCCCCTGCTCCTGCAGATGCCCAACAGGTAGTGGCTCTTGATTCAACCTCCATTGGCAGCTCCTAATTGTGCTTGGTGGTTTGGACAGATTTACAATCAAGTGGATGGTTTTTCATCCTCCTAATAACTAGGATGTCTGTTATCTCTTCCAAGTTTAGCCGGCAAAAAATATACATTTCTCTTTGTATACGTTCCGAGCTTGCATTTCCTGAATTTGTTCTCCAATATTAACAAGCCGCTGAAATATTCTTTTTCATGTTTTACCTTCCAAGGTCCCGTCGACTGGTCAGCAGCTATCTTGTCGTACGTTTTGACAGTGATTAATACAAGAAAATTATCTTCATGATAGTATCCACCAGCCTACCGTTCGCATAAATTGATTCGTTAGTCACCGACATTAAACCTATCCAGAAAGAAACAAATTGGTAAGTTTTCTATCAAATACCTTATTTAGTGTCAAGTATTGGTATCATGATTGGTTATAGGGGTCTACCATTGAGTTATTCTATTGTACATGACCATAATAATCTGCTCCAGTAATTGATTATCAGATATCTACTTGGCAATACGGGTGTTCGTAATTATAATTACACTCGAACACCATTGATGGTTAATTGATGCATCTCATCACCCTCCAAATATAATGCCGTTTACTTCATCTTAATAGTCAATAGTAATCTTATGACAAATAGCTGCCCTCTACTCTTTGTTGGTGTTGTCTCAAGTGCAAGATACAGACAACCGGGCTGGCTCAGCGATGATCCCAACAGGTGTGGGAAACATAGTTCGTTTAAAATAGCCAACAAACATTTACTTCAATGACATTGACGATAACACAAAGAAATTGCATTTGCCGTGCAACAATAAAAATATAAAATAAAATAAAAAGGTGTGGAGACTTGAATCTGCAACTTCCATTAATCAGCCTATTCTAAAGTAAAAAGCATGACTGTACAGGAGTGAAAAAAATAAGAACATTATAAAGTACAAAAAAATAGGCTGGGGGGGGGGAGGTATAATCTAAATCTTAATACGATAATTGATCAGATGCAAATCACAATTGAGAGCTATTCTATGAATTAATGCTGTGTACGAACCTTCCAAACATCGCAGCAAAAGCTTCATACAGATGTACATCAGTTGGCTTAACCCTACCAATGGCACTAATGAAGTGTGACATTGAAACAACACCCTCCATGTTCTCCTGCAAAGCATCATATTATTAAGCAGCAAATTTAAAATAGAAATATATGCTTTAAGCACGTCCCATGATAAATATTGGCTCTTGAAAATATTTTTTGGGTATTTAACTGTATATTTATTATTTTTACTAATTAGGATTATAGAGTCGATGATGATTAGGTTCTAATTAGTCTATATATATTAAACTTCCATCAATGTAAATGAGGTTTTTGAATTGATAAATGACATAAATTGCAAGATGTCATCTTGTCCCCCTTTGTCTTGATTGTCCGTTCACTTTTTCTCTTATGTTACTAGTATTATTAAAGTTCCGCTTGGTCACCACTCAATACAAAGGGTTTTATAAAGGATGAAAAACAAATATGGAGAAAAATCTTCTATAGTATAATTAAAGTTCATAAACATGGATAGAAAGACAGAGAAAGATACCTCCATTGCAATAAAGCCACCCGTTTGGCAGACTGAGAATATATCTGCCCCTGTATATCCTTTTGTAAGATTGGCCAATTTTTTTAAAGAGATATTAGCACCGAGTGGACATCTGCGCAAGTGAATTCTGAATATAGCTTCACGGTCTGCTTCAGATGGCAGTCCCACATACAAGTGCCTATCAAAACGACCTGCCAACAAAACAATGCCTTAGTATCCCATTTGAAACTGATAAAAGAATAAGCATGAGGGAGTTATTTGCAACCTGGTCTTAGAAGTGCTGGATCGATCTTATCTGGGCGGTTGGTAGCAGCAATCACAATCACACGGCCTCTTGATTCCACACCTATAGCACATAGGCATCCCAAAATGGATCAGATCTCTATAGAAGCCAGAGCAGCTTTCATATGAATATTAAACAAGATCATAACTTAAAAAATGAGTCAGCTAGTTTCCAATGCAAACTGCTATGGTTTCTAGATTTTTCCATTGGAGCTGACAACAGCAAGCAGATGCTCCCTATATGCACAGATGCTTATACATATTTAGACAGCCAAAAGGGCGTGATAGAATGAATTTCTCGCTGTTGATCTATTGTGTTGAGCACTAGAACTATATTCATAGAAGACATCCAATATAAAAACTTTTTTATTTTTATTTTTTTCCAGACGTTTTATGCAATTAATTTGGATTTGAGAGCGATTAATCAATCATCATCTATTCCTTGTCCTTTTCCTACAAAAAGGTTAGGCTGGCAGCATGGATTTTATGACCAACTACTTGATTTCATATTCATAGATGAGACACAAAACCATGCAAAAACACAGAGACAAAGTTATTGCGCCAAATCCTCTCCCTGTTGCAACCTTGAAAATTAATGAATAAAACTGAAGATAAGATGTGGTGACCGCCACCACCAATCCACGACACAAAATCTATGCCATGGGCCCAATTGAGCTAAGACAAGGTGTAGACATTTAGAATGATGCAATATTGGCAAGGTGTTGATGTAGATCAGTAACTTCTAGAACTATGCACATAAAACAATGGATGCTTTATTCTAAAAACTTCCATACAACCTTATTAAACTCAACTATCCAACCTCACATATACTTCATCCTTTACTTACGTGAATTTTCAATAAAGAATTAGTCTGAAATAATAAAAAATTCATTGTCAGAAATAAGATGTCAAGCATGTTGTATCAACTATATAAATGGAGAAGAAATAGCACAGGTAAAACAAATAAGCATAATAGTGTAACTCTCTGTAATTAAATATAAATTGGAAAAATCCTACTTACCATCGAGCTCTTCTAGAAGTTGGCTCAAAACTCTATCACCAACAGAAGTACCGTCCTTTTCCTTTCCACGAGTACTGGCAAGTGCATCAATTTCATCGAAAAAAATTATTGATGGAGCAGCAGACTTCGCTTTCTTAAATAAAGTTTTTACAGATTTCTCAGATTCACCAACCCATTTGCTAAATAGTTCAGGGCCCTTCACCGCAAGAAAATTAAGGCCCGAGTTGGATGCAACTGCACGGGCCAGAAGGGTTTTACTACATCCAGGAGGACCAAACATCAGAACCCCTAAAGGAAGATCAATCCCCATAAGATTCAAATGCCCACAATATTTAAGAGGCCATTCAACTACTTCCTTTAGCTGATTTTTTACTTCTTCTTGGCCGCCAATGTCATCCCAGCTAGTTTGCGGTACTTCGATCATAATCTAAAAATCAGTAGAAATTTCTTAGAAAATGAACATCAAAGGGAGTAGGATTTAAAGTGGGGAAAAAACTGCGAGAGACTTTTAGTACAATTACTTATATATGTTAGTCGTAAAATGTACCATCACCTTAGCAATTCCTGGTCATATATTGGAATGAACAATTTTTACATTTTTCATGAATATGCTGCAATGAAACCTTCCCATCTACAAGAGAACTTATCTCTTACCTCTCGCATGGCACTTGGCCTTACTTTCTTCAAAGCATTCTCAAAATCCTCAATAGTAATAGAAAGCAAAGATTCTCCTCCCTCTTTCCAAGATGATTTGATGCTATAGTAATTCAACAAATCATATTCTAGAGTACCGGTGTTTTTCATCATATTCCCATCACAATTAAATCTCATTTCTGGTTTAGATGCTAGGCTAAGATTCGAAAGTTGGCACGGAAGAGAATCTATTCTATTTTCAAGCTTATCATCATCTATATCCCAATGTTTTGGCTTCCGAGTAAATGCTTCTAACAAATCAGGGAGATTCTTCATCCCAAGGTAGCGTCTAAGGGCATTAAATGCCGCTTCATTACAAAGGCTAGCTAAATCAGCACCCACAAAGCCATGGCTTCTCAAAGCAAGATCTTTGATTTCGTTCTCCGCTAGAGAGTGTTTCTTCTCACAGAGAAGAACAGACAGTATTTCCAACCGTTGGTCTGCTGATGGTGCACCTAAAACGGAAACCCTAAAAAGGTCATTTTCTATTTACAAACACATTTTAGTGAAGAAAATGTGGGGAGGAAGAATTTCAGAAACAAAGAAATCAGAGTCGTGGTTGTTAAGGTTAAAAAAAATTATCATCAATTTCTAGCCAAAGAGGCAAAGGAAGACTCCAATCTGGGACACAGAAGCATCAAATAGAGATATTATAAAACATGATAACACTGGTAGATCAAAGCCAGATCGATTGAAAGCCAAAATCGGAAGCTTTTCTTCTGCTTTCCATCATAATTCTTTAATGAATGAGAGCAAAGCTGCCAGTTCTCAGACAAGCAGCCAAAAACAAAGAAATGAGAGAACAATATCATGTCAGCATTGTCTTAAAGCATAAATTGACAACAAATAGCAAGAACACGATAGAGGACAAGTAGGAAGTCATAAGAAAACAGCAGCAAACCATGAGCCTCCACTCAGCAGCAATTGAAACATCACAAAACAGTCTAAAAAGTAAATAACCTAAACAAAGGTATTATATTACAGCATAAAATGCACAATCAAACTAGATAAAGACAAACACCAAAGCAACAGAGTCTTATCTCAGAAACACATCCTTTATTCAATCATATTCCTCCAAATTTAATAGCATGGGCCCACTCAGCCTTCAACACATTCTTGCACCAAAGAAATAGGGAAAGATAAACTGAAAAAATTTTAAGTTTTCAACTAGATAAAGATATTTGCTAAAGCAGCTCAGAATGTTATATCATTGTCAGCACTATATCTAATTGCATAATATGGATGTATTTATCAAATTTTACCCACATATGGCCCCCATGACCTTCAATACATACTTTCAACAAAAAGACTTCCAATTTTAAGGAATAAAATGAACATGAGCAGTGATTAGATCACCCACAACTACGTACCAATCTCAATTTCTCGGTCAAATCGACCATGTCTGCGTAAGGAAGAATCTATACCATCAGGTTGATTGGTGGCAGCAATGAGAAGTACAGGACTACCACTGATCTCTTCCATTATATTCAATAAAGATGATAGCATCCTCTGCGACAATGGTTCACCTCCATCTTTTCGCACTGGAGCAAGTGCATCCAATTCATCAATGAAAACCTTCAAAGACAATGTGCGAGCACTCTCATTGAAAATAATCATGACTCCACACAATATAAATAATCTCTAAAGTAACAAGAGTAACATAGCTTTAAAACGAACTCAGATGACAAAATAATACAAAAGAAGGCAACATTTTGCAATAAACCGCCCATGGGCAAGATACCCTTGAAAGTAATGGTGACTGAAAAAGTGAAACTGAAAAATAATCATGGTCTTCAATATCACTGCAAGAACCGGAGAACTCTAGTTAGCAAATATGACTCTACTAACCAAGGCGTGCTGAATAGTGACTTATCAGTTTCAAGTAGGCAATAAGTTGCCTTCAGCAACCACCAACAAGAATGCCACGGACTAACCACTGACACGAGATTGTTGTTGTCTGCAATATGTTGATAATACGATGCCGTCATATTGGCGACAAAGTAATTGATTACCTCACGATAAGGAGAGAGGAAAGGAACAACCAAGAAAAGGAGAAGGAAAGTAACAAGAATCTCTGATGTTTTTAAGTTCATAGTTGACCATCTCCCCATACAGAAGAACCTCTGAAGCAAGTCTCTGAGCTTACATGATTTTCAAGAAAGATTTTCAACAGTGACAAGACCAAAAAGGCTAGATTTAAGTTGTATTCGTCTTAAAGATAAAGAACTTGGATGAATAGATATTTAGCCAATTCTCAGCAACTGAATAGAGGAAATACAAACCAACTGAATCCATTTTCAAAGGCCATTGATCAAGTATGAACTTTTTAGAAGTTAAAACCGACCATGAAGGTCAGATAAGTACTTACAACTAGGTGCATAATTAAACCCAATCATCAATAATTTGGTTCCTAAGCAAAAGATTCTTAAAAAGGCTTACATCAAAGCTATTATCCAAAATTATAGCCGAGATTATCAAGAAATAACCAACAAAACTTACCACAGAAGGAGCCTCCTTCCTAGCATCATTGTAGACCTTAATCAGTGCTTCCTCGCTCTTTCCATAATCTTCAGTTATGATCTCCGGCCCCCTAACTGAGAAGAGTTTAACTCCAGCTTCATAAGCACAACTACGAATCAGTGAAGTTTTTCCAGTGCCAGGTGGACCATAAACGAGAATCCCAGTGTACTTTTCACAATGGCGAATCTAAGAAATGCATTTGTAGTAATAATCAACAGCATGAACAATGATATACAGAAACAAACAAGAAAGCACACAAGAAGTATATTATGTTGGTTAACATGCACCCATTCCACGCCTATTTCATAATTCTTATCACACAAAAGTGTCTAATATGACAGCAGTTTCAAACAATCAAAACTCTTATCTCACGCGCACAAAAAATAGGACAGTTCATTAGGGCAGTTATCATTTTCTACAGCTTATCCTAGCTAGGGTACTAGGTAACACGCATTTCGTATGCCATTTATGGACTTTACATTCAAATGGAAAACAGAAAACTCATCAATTAAGAGCATATGCATGTTAGAAGTATTAATAACCTTTTCACATATTATCTTCATCTCTTTAGATAGGCCACCCAACTTCACAACGGCAGGCCATTTTTCTTCTCCATTATCCATGCATTTTCTAGTTGATGGAAGCATATGTATACGTGACTTTGGGCCAACCACTAAAGCAGCATCAACATGATTCGAAGGGGTTGAATCATTACCCTTACTGAATGAATTCAATTTCAATTCTCTTGCTTTCTCCACCAAAAAGTACATAACTGTCCACATAACGGCATACAGACAAGATTTCCCAAGAGCAAAGGACGAGAAGAAAGCCAATAATTCAAGAATGATTGCATAACTCCTTTGTTCTGGTCATCCTCAATAGCTAATTCTATTGTATCCATATTAGATGTGTTTGCATAATTCATTGTTGACTTTGAAAATGAAGCATGTGGCATGGCAGGAGAAGCTTCACCATTCTTGAAGATACTTTTATTTGTGTCAAGACGGTTAACAAAAATTGATTTTCTATCACAACCAGCTAACATGTTATCCACATGAATCAACTTCAGAAATAAATCCGAACATTTGCAGAGCGAGATGGAAGAAAGATAAGCACTGTCTGCAGTAGGTGAACTGTCTGTTCCACTCCAAGCTTGACCTTGAATAGGAGATATAAACGCCATTTTGCCCAAAGTAAGATGTCCCATACTGCACGAGAGACTCCAGGACAACTTTACCTCATTTTTCACAACCTGTAAAATGCATTGCAAATGATGAAGTAAGATGATAGAAACTATCAAAGAAAACACCATAACCCTCAAGTAAAAATAGTATTAGACACAAAAATTATGGCCAACCATCTTGGCTCAACTAAGTATACCTCATTCATCACAACTTAACTTAAAAATCCAAAGTCATAGTAGCATTTCTAACTATCCAACAAAAAATAAAGTAGTTCCAAACCTTACACGAAGGATAGGCAACTGCAAGAACAAAGGAACTCCCTGCATGGTCAATATTATGAATTAATTTGACTCCCAGCTGTTTTTCGTACTCCTCAGAGAATGAGGTAAGGGGGATTTGCTTAAAGAACGGTTTGTTGAGGCAGGAAGTGAAATCTGAGGCAAAAATAAACATTCAAGTAAGGAGGCTACCTTGACTGTAAGGTGATAAGCTAAAAAACCTCCATCCACAAAGAAAAAATGATGCTGCAAAACAAGAATTCGGCATCCATAATTTGAAGCTACTCTTAATATTCCTATTAACGAGCAAATACAATAACAAGCCCACCGGATATTAACATAAATATAAAAGACTTGAGAGCAAGTGAAGTTAATTGGTACCATTGAGCATCAACAAAGGAAGATTCGTGTGTGTCAGTTTAGACACCAATAACTTCTATAACAAGAATACCACAGATTCAACAATTAAATGGACCCAACTTGCCAGTCCTCAAGCATATTTATCACAACCCAGTTCATAAGTGCCACTCCAGATCAATTTTCAGGCACGCAAAATTCCTACAGTGACATTAAAAAGCTTAATTTTTGCATCAAGACGGCAAGAAAGGTCGATTGTGCACGCAATACGTCATATGTCCCTTATCAATGGCAGGCATTTTCATTAAATGAATTCAAATTGACAAATCTATTTGGTTTTCAGCAGATTAGAACTGAGTGTAGATAATATCGAACAAGAATTTTTTTTAAAAAAAAAGGAGGGAAGGGGGGAGGAGGAAATACCGAAACGAGGGAGCCGGGGAGAATGGAAGCTGAGGCCATGGCGGGAGGGGGGAGCCAGACGAGGGCGGAGTGAGCGTGGGAGGGTGGAGCGACATCGACGATTCGAGCGACGAGTGCGGATGTGGAGAGGAAAGAGGGGAACTTGAGGGATGCGGAGTGAAGGAGAGACGATATGATTTGGGAGTATCCGTCGTCGTCGTCGGGAGGAGGAGGAGATGGGTTCGGTAGAGGAGACGAGAACCTAGAGGACGGAGAAGGGGAGGAGGGGGATGAGGAGGGCTTGGTCGAAGTTGGAGAAGGACGGTTGCGCCTGGAAGCTTTGGGTGGCATCGCCGCCGCCGCCGCCGCCGCCGCTCAGACGCCGCCGCGGGAAAATCCGATGGCTAGAAAGCCTAACTCTCCCAATCTCACTCCCTGCTTCAGGGTTTAACCAAGTTGGCGGGTATTATTATCGTTATATCATAATATCGCAAGCATTATATAATATATTAATTATGAATTAAAATATAAAATATGGGTTAAATATTAATTATGAATTAAAAATTCTTGACTACAATATGTTAAATAGAAAAATAAAAAATGTAATTTTTGTGTCAATTATGTTTAAAATAAACAATTATATTACAAAGATGGATGGTCATATGATAAAGATAATTTTATTCAAATAATAAAAAATATATACTCGTCACGATAATATTTATATATTATTTATACTTATACATAAGGCATGGTTGATATTAAGCAATTTCTAGAAAATTATTACTAAGGAAGGGTTTGGTTGGCGTAATAAGAATTTGAAAAAATGTGAAAATTTTAAGTGGTTAAGCTTGATACAAATTTAATTTTTTTATATAAAAATAATATGTATTTAATATTTAATGTAGATTATAGAGTCATTGTGATAGAAATATGGCTCAAAATAGATAATTTATGACTAAGTTAAAAAATAAATATAGTAATTAGGCCGGAACAGGAGCAGCAAGTTGGGGCAGTTACGACCAAGTACCAACTAATACCACCGCTAATTAATTAATTAATTTATTAATTGATTAACTTAATTACATACCTGGTGAGGTCCAATTAATAAATGTATCCTTTTCGTGTTAATGTAAGAGGAGGCGCCTTTCTTGACCACCAGGTAAATTATAATAAAGATACTCCTCCGCCGTCCCCTCCACCTCCTCGCTGATTCCGCCGGCCGGCGACAATGGATCCGCCGCCTCACGCCTTCCCCTTCTACCCGAACATCCAGCCCTCCTCCCGACTCTTCCCCGACGGCTTCCCTCTTCTCCCTTTCGACCACCCCCATCCCCACCCCGACCTCTACCACCACTACCCTCACCACCCCCAATTATTCAACCAATACAACCGCATCCCACCGCCGCCGCCGCCGCCTCCTTCCACTGATTTCTTCCCTCGCCACCCTCTTTCTCCCTCTCCCTGCCACCCCCACCATCACTCTCTTCCTCCTGCTCCTCTTCCGCTTTTTGACGGCTCCTTCTCTCCCGACTCCGACGACCGCGACCGCCTGCCCAACTTCCACTGGGAGCCTCTCCGCCATTCCGGCGGCGATTTCCGCTGCCCCGGCCGCAGGTTCTCCGATTCCTTTTGGAGCCTGACCGCCGCCCGCTCTCCCCCGGCGACGGCAACAATCATCACTTCCGAAGGAGGGTTAAAGATCGCATTTTTCGGCCTCCCGTCCGAGAGCGGCTCGGGCATGTCACCGGGATCTACCATCACGAAAACCCTAATCGGAAGAAAAAGGTTGGCTTGCCGAATTCCTTTGGTGGCAAGAAGTTCGTCCCCAACGGCGGCAAGAACCCCAGGAAGCCATTGACGCCGGCGAAGATCGGAATTTTCAAGAAGCCGCAGTCGGCAGGCTCGCGAGATTCAGATGCGTGCGTATCCCGGGCGTCGGCGAAGAAGAACAATCACATAAAGGCGAAGCGCTCGGTCCCTTCGATCGAGCCAAAGTCGATGGTGGTGCGTGCTGTGGCCG
The DNA here is from genome assembly GCA_033002965.1 of Piper betle. NCBI lineage: Eukaryota > Viridiplantae > Streptophyta > Magnoliopsida > Piperales > Piperaceae > Piper > Piper betle. Next base: position 168,447 of record JAURVB010014595.1, on the reverse strand, counting down.
AAGATGGGGAAGCCGACAAAATATTGGAGCCATGCCTAGATGAAAAAGCTTCAATTTTGCATCATATTTTGTCTGCTGGCGATGTTGGCAGAGATGCTTCGGGTGCGAATTGCACCAATTCAGGTGAGATGGAAATTGAATTAGGTGAATTTGTGATTCCTTCAAGTGTTTCTGTCGTGTTGGAGGAGAACAAAGAAATATTTCATGCAAGCGAAGTAGATTTTAGAGAAAGCTCAACTGAAATTGTTGACATTGTAAATGTTGGCGACGCCAATGAGATACTATCTAATGGCGGTGAGCAGTCCGCTAACCTGATGCTAGGAACCGATACTTTGACTTTCGTACAAAGTTCTAATTCTTTGTCTGATGACAAAAACGATTCGATGGCGGTTCATGCTATAGCCAAAGACGGAGAAGCCGAGATGATGCTGGAGCCTTGTTCTTGTGAAAAGGCTTCACTTTTGGTTCAGAGCTCAAACACGGAGTTATCTGTGGGCAACGTTGGGGACCTGATAACTTTGGATGCTGGCAAAGAGGCTTCTTCCGAGAAAGTAAGCCCAACAGAAATTGTAACTAGGGTTGATGATGTCATTGAGTTGCTTTCTAATGGGATTGAGCAATCTTCTAATGTGGAATTACAATCTGATTCTTTGACTTTGCCACGACACTTTGACTCTTTTCCTGATAATAAATGTGATTCGGTTCGTTGTGAGGGACCTTCAGAACTTCCTTCAGTGAGTTCCAATGAGCAAGGTAAGGAAGTCTTTTCAGATGGACTTGCAGGAATCAAATGTCCGGATAGCTCGATTGTTTTCATGGATGTTCAGATCTCTAGTACTTCCTTGACAGCAGCTAAGGATTTGAATCCAGTGGATCTAAAAGCATGCTGTTCTTATGGGGATAATGGAATGGGATCTGAGTCGAAAGAAACTCCCAATTCTGGCAAGCTGGAAAATATAGTGGTTCCATCCTTGGATAGAGATGCAGTCCCCGCAAATCCAGATTCTGAAAGTATTTCAAAACCTGAAGCTGATCCTGAAGTAGATGGCTTGCTCGATAAGATTGTTTTACCTCCTTTGCCTCCTACCAGGAAACCTATAGTTACTCCTGCTATTTCTAAGACTTCAACAAGAAGAACTGTACCTATTTTTCCTCCTCAGGGAAACTTCTCTTTGGCACTCCGAAGCAGAAGAGCTCAGTGCCTTCTACTCGAGATATTAAGAGAGCACGAGCATGGCACCGAGAGGGGAGTAGCCATTCTTCTCCTTCTCCTTCACCCGTGCATGAAGCTTGTTCTGGTTCCCGGCCCAATGAGCTGTCAAGAGAACATCAGATTCAGGCGGCGTCTTATATTCGTAAAGGCAATTCCTTGGTAAGGAAGGCTTCCACAACTAATGCTTTGACACAGACCAGATCTAATTTGAAAACCAGCTGTGGTGAAGAAAAGCATAATGCCGTAGATGCTGAAAGTAGTCATCGTTTGCTTGATAGGCCTAAGACTCCCCTCTCTTCAATAACAAGTTTCAAAGATCTGTTTCCAGAGTCTCAGAAGTTAATAAGAGTGAAGCTTCTGTTGCTACCAAATTACCTGAATATAGGACTACTAATTTGATCACTTGCCAGTCAGAAGGCTGCAGTTGGGATGATGAGAAATTAAAGACTAATGTTTTGAAAAATAGGGTGACATATGTTAAACAAAAGACCAATCAGCTGGTGTCTTCTTCAAGAAGTGAAGTATCAGACTCTGTTAAGGACAAGGCTCATGAAGTACCGAAAGTTCCTGCCAGTGTTTACTACAAGAGTAAGAATAATCAAATCATTCGCAATGTTGGAACCTTAAAAAGCAATGAGAAGCAGGAAGATAGTTTAAGTTTAGATAGTCAGAGGGACACTCACTTGCTTCCTTCCTTGAAGTACAACAGAAATTTTGGCAAAAGAAAACATAATAAAGGTTTGTGCATTAACCTGTGAATTATTTCTAGGTTTGTGCATTAACCTGTGTGTTATTTCTTTGGAACTTAATATGGATTTCTATGTTATTCGTATTTTCATATTTGTGATCATAAATCATTTATTTTCACATCAGAAAGTCTTTGTCCAGCAATTTTTATGAATGAAATATTTAGTTTGACCTTTTGCTTTGCTCTTTCATTGTTTATAAAAGAGCTGGTTCAGGTGAATCTTTGTTGAACACTGAAATTCATATGTGAATGGGACACTTTCTTACAAAAGCTTGTGTATTGTTTTTAATGTTTTGTTGAGAAGTTTTGCTAAGTGCTGTTCTCATGTACTTGATTGTCATTTAACTTCCAAATGCAGTTTCAGAGCATCCATCAAAAACTTCCTTGGTATGGACGCTTAGTAAAGAATCATCTGATAGCAAAAGCAAGACAAATGCATCACTGCGTTATCAGTTCTTGCCTCTTTTCTTTCCATGGAAAAGATCTACTTACTGGAAGCGCTCATTTAATAATTTTAGGGTGAATTCGGATAAGCCATCCTTGTCCATAATCAGGTACATAAAGCTTCAAATTGTTGAGGGGTTTAATGCGTTTCAGTGTGTGAGATATTTTGCCACTTAAACATATCTTTTTGCTTGATTAGGAAGCTTCAAATTTCCCGAAAGAGAGATACATTATATACAAAATCAAAGAATGGCTTTTCTATAAGGAAGTCAAGGGTTTTAAGTATTGGTGGGTCTAATCTGAAATGGTCCAAATCAATTGAAAGGCGATCAAAAAAGGCTAGTAAGGTGAAATACTCGCACATTATCAGTAGATTTCTTTTATTTAAAATGCGGTGCATTTTGGCATTTTATCTGCTTTTTAAGCACAGTAAAGATTACACTTGTTACAAAATTTATTCTTTATTAGCATTTAAGTGCACCAGGTATATGTTGAAGTGCTGCGATAAGGCTTTTAGAGATGATGATAACAATGCTGACAGTGATGTGTATTGGTACACAAAATTTTGAAATTTGCTGCTAACATGGCATGTCAATAGGTGTTGCTCCACTTTGTTTCTAGTGTTCTTGACCACCTGGTATCACTGGTTACCTGTCTGCCTACCAAAATATGCTAATTCCCATGTTCACGAGCCTTCTATAGAGGCATTCAAACAAATTGCACTCAAGGTTGAAGGAGACTGAAGTGTCATGTTCTGTCCCTCTTGGTTGTCTCTTAATTAAGGAATCAATGCACTTATTATTATTATTATTTTAGTCTTCTTCTTCTTCTTCTTCTTCTTCTTCTTCTTACTTCTTATTACTATTATTATTATTATTAGATTTTCGTCGAAGGGTGAACTTGTGGATGATTTTTCTGTGCTTCTTTATGTGCATAATATTTGGAAATGGAATATGCTATAGCTCTTACTTCATTAATTTTGATTTTTCTGTGCTTCTTTATGTGCATAATATTTGGAAATGGAATATGCTATAGCTCTTGCTTCATTAATTTTGACTTTAGGAGGCTACACTTGCTGTTGCTGCTACTCAGAAAAAGAAGGATCGAAAGGTTGCTACTGTTGCAGGTGATGCAAACAAAATTTGTTCATTTTTACGAAGTCTCTTTGTTGGGTTGATATTTTGAAGGACTGCGGTATATCACTGTGGTTGTTTCCTATGCATATTTAGATTTGTCATTTGGGTATTTTGGCCCTTGCCATAATTATATTAAGTTACTTTCTGGTAACGGGAAAGCTGTACCTATATCTGCAGGTGAGCATATCTTTCGAATTGGCACATTTAAATACAAGATGGATGCTGCAAAGAAGACTCTTATTAGAATTTCAGGTGTTTAAAAGAAAGAATTTGTCAAAGAATTTTCTATAAATCTTGTTTTGTTTGGTTGATGCATGTCAATTAATTAATGGTCAATTAGCCTTGTGCTTTTGTTTTTTTGTAGACGATAAATCATCTGGTGAAGCTGGTGCTGAATCTGGAATTGCTACCAAAAAATGCTATATACCAAGAAGATTGGTAATTGGAAATGATGAGTACGTGCACACATTCTTCTTTTTACTAATTGGTCAATCTGCTAACTCGTTTGCTTTTTCCCTACATTATGTTAATTTGTAACTAAGTTGTCGCATGTGAAACTCTGTTATGCAACTTACTGATGATCAGGTATGTCCGAGTTGGCAATGGGAACAAGCTTGTAAGAGATCCAAAAAGATTCAAACGAATCTTAGCTAATGAGAAAATCAGGTGGAGTTTGCACAATGCTAGATTGCGATTGGCCAAGAAACAGCAGTATTGTCAGTTCTTCACAAGATTTGGAAAATGCAGAAAAGAAAATGGAAAGTGTCCTTATATCCATGACCCAGATAAAATAGCAGTTTGTACAAAGTTTCTTAAAGGTGTATGCTGTGATAGTAATTGCAAATTGACTCATAAGGTAAAGCGACTCCTTCATATTGTTTTATGATTTAAACTGATGTAATAACCTTAATGATCATGTCAGTACTTTGCTGTATTAGACCATCATGGAGTTGCTTTTTAATATTTCATGCAATAGTTGATGAACTGTAGAATTGATCATCATGCAACTGCTGTCTAATATTTCATGCAATATTTGATGAACTTTAGATAAGTAAATGAAGTAAACATAAATGGGTGGTATTTTTCGTCCTGGTATACAAGTCATTGAAAACCTAGGTGTCTGACCATGAGTTGTTTTTTTATCTGATTTCTAACCATATGAGAGTGAGAATTGTTTGTTGTCTCATATCTCAAGCTATTTATGAAGTATAACTCCATTTACTGTGGGGTCTTCTTTATGATTTCCTTGCTTACAGCAAACAATGTCTTACAGGTGCTTCCAGAAAGAATGCCTGAATGTTCTTACTTTCTCCAAGGTCAGTATTTAACCTCGTTGCTTGGGTCATATTTTTTTGAACTTCTGTCAACAGTGAAATGTGTTAGACATTTATGTGAATCGTTTCTACAATCTTGTTTCAGGATTATGTATCAATGAAAATTGTCCTTACCGTCATGTAAATGTAAATAAAGATGCTTCTGTTTGTGAAGGATTTTTAAGAGGATATTGTTCAGATGGTGACAAGGTACACTTCTGCAAGAGCAGTTATTAAACGATGAAGCAACTACTGCACTAGCAGCAACCTTTGGCCGCTATCATTTGTTGATTCTTCTTTTTCTAGCATTAGTTAGTTCTACTAATAATTATTTAGGCATATTACCTAACTTTTACTAGCTTTATACTATGCAGTGTTGCAAGAGGCATACTTATGTGTGCCCATCCTTTGAGATTGATGGTATTTGCCCAAAGGGTACTGCATGCAAACTTCACCATCCAAAAAATTTGAACAGAAATAGAAAACGAAAACGGTGCAAGGAGCAAAAGAACAAAGGTCGCTACTTTGGTTCAAGTGAATTGCTGAATGGGGGTGAATTGGAGACATCAATTGGAGAAGATTCTATAGAAGTTGTGGGCGTTGAGAGCATTTTATGTGATGGAAGATACCCAGAGTCAGATTACATAAGCCTTGTTGGTCCCCAAGAAGTGGATGAAACTAGAGATTTAAAAAGGTCGCGCCTATATTCACTCCATAGCGAAGTGTCTGAATTACTCTTTGATGATATGGCCAAGCTCATGAAACCCGTTGGCATCATGAATAAGATTACTGTCTATGAATAACATATAAATATATATTGCCTTAGAAGAAGCTGGTTACAGACTGTCAACGTTAAAAATTAGGTATGAGTTCTTGTAACGTGTGTGTAGCGAGCATAGCATTTTCCAAACAAGTCGTAGGCCCGTTGCGACTTCTGGGGCACCTGTTAACAACAAAATTGAAAAGCATTGCTCCTCAGCTAGCTGTTGTTTGTTCAGCTTGTGGTAAGAGTTTTCTCTTTTTCCTGACGTAGAGTTTTTAGCACTGAGTTTTGCTTCCCCAGTGATTGGTTGCAGGGACCCCATGGAGTGGGCAGTGGAAGCAATCACCATGGTCGTTGATTCTGTAAAGATTAGTTTTGAAGTCTTTTGTAAATGGGGATTGAGGCCACGTTGTGCGCCGCAATCTTGCTTTCTTCCAGAAGATGCATACTTATTCAGGTTAAATAGGCAACTTATCTTCCTAGCTTTTTGTGTACTGTATATGTTTACAATTCAATTTTGAAGATGTACATGTATAGTAACAATACTTGAAATAAATGTGAGAAATATATTTGAAGCAGATGATGCACATTCTCTGAGCAAGTGAGCCCCAACATGGAGTCCTTATTTTAAACGAAGGCCAATTATCTTGAACAAAGTCGAAAATAAATTCAAATAAAACTGGATATTCACTTTTAGCCCGAGGAAGAAGATTGGGTATGGACTATTCACTTTTAGTCCTGATAATAGAGTATCCGAGGAAGATGAATGGCAGAAATCTCCTATTTAATTATTGTTCGTTCTTCTTAAGCCCAGTAAAGCAAACATGGTTCATGAACTAATTCATGTACCATTGCCAAAGGGGGGAAGAACTGGCGCCAAATTTGATTTGTGTTTATTAAGAATAGTGGTTACTGGTCAATTGGCGAGCACGCTTTTCTGGAAAAATGAAAATTTGATGATTGCTTTAGAACGAATGGACGGAAAAACCTTTTTTATGAAGATGGTAATGTGATGGGCACTCATGGAAAGTAACAGACCTGTCTCCTTCCTCATATCTAACACCGAGGACGAGTGCACCGTCGTCCATCGCCCTGAACCACCGCCGTCGACTGCTCTTTTCGTTCAACTCCGGTAAAGCAAATGCTTTTACTTCCCTTTCCTAACTATCTTTCTTCCAAAGCCCAAAGCCTATGAATCAATGGTTTTTATTATGTGGGCTTACCGAGTGACTGGATGACTATCATTTGTTAACATTATTATCAATTTGATGTTTTAGGTCATGTTTTTTTTTTCGTTCAAAGATTTGTTATCTGTAATATTTTTAGCAAGTATATGAGAATGATCGATTTATAGTTTAAATCTTCTAATTCACTGCTGAGGCCGGTTCCCATTTATGCAACTTATGCTCGCATTGGTAACTACTGAATCATCATTTACTTGGGCATTTGCTGACAATATTGATTCCTGTTCTACATATGTATTCATGACAATTGGAATTGTGGCATTTTGCAGCTACAAGATCTGGACTGGCATGGAGAAACTCGATCGATGTGGGGGCGGGGGTGATCGATGCCCACTACAGGGGGCCTGTGGGGGTGATACTGTTCCACCACTCGAGAATGGCTGAGGCTCCAGACATGGCCAGTTCTTACCACATCAAACTTCGAGAAGCTTATCAATTCGAAGATTTGTTCAAAGACGCAAAACAGGCAGCCATGAGTGAAGAGCAACTTCTTAGCCTCCTTGACAGTGTTGAAGATAAATTGAAACAGTCTCGGTATTTGAGTGGAGACGAGTTTGGTATAGTGGATTAAGTGTTTGTTCCAATTTTAGCTCGAATGAAGCTTCTGAATTTAGAGGAAGTTTATATAGACAGTCGATCAAATTTAGCTCATTACTGGAGCGTCGTCCAGCTGAGACCCAGTTACAAAGCTGTTATAGGAAAGCATTTCACAGGCTTGAGAAAGTACAAGACTCTGATGAGGACTTTTTGCTTGGTGGACTGAGTACACTGTTCAGAAGGTACTAAAAAGGATCAGTTTCTCTTAAATGCTGTGGTTTGTGTATTGAGTTATTGTAGAATCTTCAATCTGGAAATGCTTGGACTAGGGAAAACATTTTGCTGGCTAGGAGGAGTGAATCATTGGCATTTCACTTCGTGGAAATAAGAAAACTGCCTTCAAAGTTTAGTCCTTCACTTGCGAAAGGGCAAAGACATCACTAAGTTTGCATATCTATTCGATAAGCCGTTGCTGGACTTTCTTTGGCGTAGTGTAAGTCCTATGTCACCGCACACGTCTGGTACTGGTCCTTCTTTTGAAAAGGATAAGTGGAAACAAAACAATTAGTCACTCGCCTACATATGAGTGATTACATTGAGATTTATGTGTGGACGGACATGGAAACCTAAACGCTTTGTCTTGTTAGTTCTTTTCAAAGTGTAGCGCGTGGAGTGGTTGGTGTGGAATTGAGTCAATACTAGGTGTTGGAGGCTCTATATTGCTAGCAGGGAGGACCTGAGAAAATATGGAGTGTGCCCTTGGTATCATATGTTCCTTCTCATGAAACTTGGCCTGTGCTGTGCCGGCTATGGAAGTGGCAACTTATTTTAATATTTGAAATATTTTTTTTGATTGAAAATTTTTAGAATTTAAGCTAAAAAAATTTGTGAAAATGCCCAGTTGAGGTTTTGAGGGTTACTATATTATATTAAGTATATTATATGAAACTAAAAATGACTTGCCTTCTTTCGGGAGCAGAAGAAGAGTCGTGACTAACTTGATAGCTTGGTATATTATATAAATCATCATATTTTAGATAATTACCATGTTGAAATTTGCATCCTCTATAGGGTTAAAAAACGAGAACAAGAGACTGTGTTTTTGTGATAGCAAATGACATACAAATAATGGTACAAACTATTAAACATGTTGTTAACAAACGACTTTGGCTTATTAGTCGTCGAGGGGCAATGATGCAACTTGAAGTCTTGAAACATGCGTGATGGAATCATTTTTATCGTAAATATAAAAAATCGGATACATAGTGGAGATTTTGTGGCATTATAGCCACAAGTAGAATTTTGGGTTTTTTTTTTTGAAAAATCGTAATTTTTTAAAAAAATGTAGGTTAAAAATTACAAAAATTATTGAAATAAATTAATTATTCTTGCGGTGTCATCAACGAACATCCTATCCAAAAACAAAATAAATAAATAGGATGATGGCGAGACATAGGCAATCAATCGGTGGTGTCAGCATTGACCGAGGCGGCATCACACGCCACCGCTTTTTCGATGACTAATCATAATTTCCCCTTTTTTTCGATTCTTTTAATTTTTTTATTTTTACCCAAATTCCACGACGAATGACTAAAGAGGCGGATCATTGCTGACATCCAAAGCCGGCTACGGACCTTCCATCGATGATCGATCTAAACAAGCCATTTGCTCATCTTCTCCAATCCAATTCAAGCCAATCATCGCGATTCATCTCTTCAATCAATTAATTAATTTTATTATATATATATATTTGCATAGTAGATGTAGATGTGGATCATAAATAAATAAAATAATAATAATAATAATAATAAGGAATAGAATTCCTCGATGGCTTCCCAATAACGCCAATAAAGAAAAAAGAAAAGAAGTTGGGCGACGATGGCGGGGTCGTCTGAGAGTGGAGAAGAAGACGAGAAGTCGGGGTTCTTGGCCAGTCTGCCGGACGATGTGCTGGCCATCATCTCCCGCAGCCTCGCCCCCGCCGACCTCTGCAACCTGGGCCTCGCCTGCCGATCCCTTCGCCACCTCGCAGCCTCCGACAAGCTATGGCTGCCGCAGTGCGAATGTCTCCGCCTCCTCGCCCCGCCCCGCCGCATCCTCGCCTGGCGGCCCGCCTTCTCCTCCTACAAATCCCTCGCCCGCTTCCTCTTCCTCACCCGCCCCTTGCTCGGCCTCTGGGTGCACCAGAACCCGGAGCTCGGCAACGTCGTCTTCGCCTTCTTCGGCTTCGCATCCCTCCTCGCCTGCCGCGTCATCCCCCAAGAGGTGCCCCACGGCGATGCCAGCCCATTGCTATGGGCGCCGGTCTTCGAGATCGTCGCCCGACCCGACGGCTCCCCTCTCTTCTTCCTCCACGGCCGCCACTCCGACGCCGACTACCTCCACCCTGGCACCCTCGCCCCCTTCCACCCCGACCCCAACCTCCTCCTCCTCGAGGTCGGTACTACGGCTGCCGCCGCCTCCCTCCCGCCGCCGCCGCCACCACCTCCCCGACCCCGACTCCTACACAGCAGAAGCCAGCTCGTGTCCGTGCCGTCGACCGCCCGCGCCATCCGCCGCTCCGGCAGCACCATCTCGCGCTCCCTCCCCGAGGCCGATACCAAGGACGTAGTCTCGTTTGGCCGGCTGCCCTTTGGTGACCGTCGGAGGCTGCTGGAGCTGGTTGCCGACCTGGCGCGGGTGAAGGCGTCCGGTCGACTCGCCGGGCCTTTGATTCTCCCTGGTGAGAAGCACGGCGACGAGGCAGCGGGACGGCTGCTGTCTGATCGCAGGTTGGCGCTCGTGGGCCTGCTCGACAAATACTCGCCTGTGCGAATTGACGCCGTCGCGGGTCGTCTTGACGTTCGTTTGCCCCCCGTGAAGGTGCTTTCGTCTGTGGAGGAGGATGCGGCGGAGGGCGTCGACTCGCGGCAGCAGGTTCGGAGAAGGCGAAGCATGGGTAGTCGTTTGAGAAACGGGTTGATGCAGATTATCAAAAGAACTGGGTTGATGGGTAGTGGTGCTGGGAGAAGTAGTAATGGTGATGGTGATGGTGCGTTGTTTTTGAAGAATGGATGTTCGACCACTAGCGAGCGCAAGCATGCGCAGCTCCACGAGTTTCTGAAGGTGAGTAGCACCGTGGAATTGAGATTGAGGGCGTCGAAGGTGAAGCTTAGCACGTACAGGGCATGGCCTAATATGCACAACAACAAATTCGCTCTCTACAAATTGCCACTCCAAGCTGTGAGCTCCGATCGGGAGTATGCCGGGCTGTGGGGCGGCGCCTTTGGCTGGCCTCCGGACCGATCATCCTCCGAGGATAAGCCTGGCAAGGCCTTGTTCTTCGTCTTGCTTTCCTATGAAGAGTGTGATGGGAAGAGGAATTTGATCGGCACTAAGATTCTCGAAGGCACGCATTATGTTCTTCATCCCAACGGGTCGGCCATGTTCATTGTGAAGCTGGATGAGCCTTGTTGGGATCCCTTCCCATTCCTCTCGGAAGGTGGTAAGGCTGGCCAACCAGTGGAAATCAAGTGTGCTTATAATGGGGATGGGATTGCCAATGGTTATGGTTTCAGATACCCGGGATCAAAACCAGGATCATTGTTTGTCACTGAGTGTGGTCTCCTTGTTTTCGTGTGGAGGGAGTCGAGATCTGTTTTGGCCTTGCAGAGATTGGACTTGGAAGAGATGTTGAGGAAAGGGGAAAAGTACCTCCCTTGCCTCCTATTGCCAATTTTGCATATCTCACTAAGTCATTCTCAAATGTGTTTACTAGCATCTCGAGTGCCATACACCCTTTGTCATCACCAAGGTGAGTTGTCAAGCACCTCTACCTGTTTATCTTTTTTTACTAATGGATACGATTACTGATACCCACTACGAACTACGACATTTGGGATTTTATCAATTTGCTTGTCTCGTGAGTATGTTGAAGCATGAAAGCAATGGATAATATGAGTGTATCTCCAATTCTAAATAAGCTTATCAGTAGTGCTTTGATTAACTGACTTCTGCTTCAAAACTGAAACTGAAGTGTTTTGGTTCATGTTGTCTTGAATTCTTTTCAACACTCATTGATATCCTTACTTTGTTAGAGACATTGAGGGCACTGCAGGAACAACGTCGAGGATGAAGTTGTGACATTGCTGTCTGTAGTCAGATCTCTGGCATTCATCATCAAACTAATCAATGTTGGGTCATGCAGTTTTCTGTAAATTGATTCAGAGGAGTTTGAGCTGGGGCGAATCTATCGTTTCCTCGATCAGTCTTTTCGGGAAAGAATTCTAGTGCATCATAAAGTAGAGAAGGTCACGATGCTCATAGCCGTGATTCTGCAAATGCAGAAGTAGCTATGTATGATCCTATAAATTGCGCAAGTGCATTCTTCTTTAAGGTAATTTCATACCCATGCCACTCATTTCTGTTGTATTTCTTGTAAAATTTTGGTATTTACCACATATTCATGGGTGATTAGCCCCTCTATTACAGTGGTACGTTGATACCAAAATATCTATCTTATTGATATAGCGAGACTGCCATAAACTCGTGCAAAAAGTTAATAAATTGATTGTACCGTGTTACATCATGTTTCTTCTAAGGTTCATCATCTCTTTTATGTGTCTCTCTCTTGTGGATTTTATGTTATTCGTTGAAGACTCCAATGTGATGCTCCTGAAATGAAAAACGAACGGCAAGAAGGAACGGATGGAACCGATACTGAGTGATGAAAATTGGAGTTGAAGCATGGGCTAATGATTTATAAGAGATCAATAAATCATTCAGAGGAAAAAACGATCTTTGTCCCTGACGATAATTGTTAAGTCCCTGTTGAAATTAGCTAGCCCTTTGTTAGGACATCTTTAAATCGTTTTTAATGGTTATAACAGATCAGCACTGGTAGGGATGATAATTGTTGAACTTGCAATATCGGAGGGGTCTTGTAATTTCATTTTATGGAATGGAATTAAAAGGTTGCGTAGTTTTGAGCTTTGAACCAAGAATCAACGATTTTGTGACTTCTTGTCACTCCCGAGCCAGCTCAGTTGCTGCCCTTTTTGTTATTTTTTTAGCAAATAGGAGGCTTGTAATCGGGTTTCCAAATTTTGCACGCAATCGGTTTGGACTTAAGGTCCATTTTGGACTTACATTTATTTTATCGTTCAATACTCTATTGCTTTTGATTCGTCGTTAGTTGATTACATGCTCCATTAGAATCCAGATCCTGCTTAATTAATCATTTTTGTGTTTCAAATTTCAAAAATAAAAGATTAATAGCCTAAAGGACGGGGTCTCTTATGCTTGAACCACTCAATTAACTTGATAAATATCGGGTTTCAGGCTTTCACCATTGTTCCTTTCCATTAGGTATAATTTTATTGACAATTTGGAGTACATAAATTAGTTGCAATTTCACCCCATTCAGGATCATACATACATTTGACACTACATTTGTGCCTCTCAAACCTAATTGAATGGAGTATAGATGCGTGTATTACTTACGAGGCGTGTTTTAACTGTTAATATTCAAGGGCTTTAGATTTTATTAAGCTGAAGGCTGGTTTACATAGGTTAAAATAAATATAAGCCCTAACTAAAATTAACCTAAGATTGCTTACTATCAACCATAACAACTGATATAACAATATCAATAACATGCAAATCTAATCGTCTATATAAATCACGTGATTATATTTTTTTACCACTTATACAAAATTGCCCTGTGGTCAATCGCCTTTGCAATTTAAGGGCACATTAAATATAACTAGCACATAAATATCAGCTCTTGCGCAAATAATATAAACTCTTGGATTATAAAATAACGAAAGTAATTTTGTTAAAACTTTTAAAATTATGATAATCTAATTTAAATAAATGACTAGATTTACACCACGGTGATATAAAAATTGCTAGTAAGTCAAAGTTCCTTCTGTTAACTTTCATGGCAGGGTCGCGCTTTAAAAAAGAGAAAAAGAAAATTATGAGAGGGTAAATAATAATTAACTTAAATGGATGGTTAATTAGTAGCATGCTTAGATCATAATTTCGTATCTAGTAAAAAGTATACCGAATTTAGTGAAGCCATTTTCATTTTCATGAAAAGAGAGAAGCCGCTGTTCATTCATTCGCCAAAAAATTCCATTTTTCTCTTCCAAGTTGACATCTCGCCTTCTTCCTCCACGCTGCCCTTTGAGTTAGGGCGCCTGCCTTTTGAGGTCCGAGGAGGCATGCTCAAGTTCTTGAAGGGCGTCGTCGCCGGATCTGGCGCCGGCGTCACGGATCTCCCTACACCTCGCCGACCCTTACTCCTCCGCCTGGGGCTCTTGGTCTCATCACCGCGGCACCTCCAAGGTCTTCTGATTCTTCTTCTTTTTTTTTTTTTGTTCTTCATAGTAAGATCTGGCTTTGGTTTCTTATGTGGATCAATGATTTGTTTTTGCCAGGAAGACGGATCCCCCGTGTCCATTTTTTCTCTTACGGGAAGTAGTGCGCAAGATGGACACCTTTCTGCTGGGCGTAACGGCGTCAAGCGTTTACGAACCGTAAGCCTTTTTTTATTTTTTAAACAATTTATCTCGATTGTTGTTGGGAAATTAACTATTGAATTTAAAGTAGTTTGAGTCTTGCAAACTATATGTTACGGTTCTTTCAGATGTGATATGCTAATTGCTAAGCTGGCAGATGATAAATGGTTTGCAATGTTCTTAATCTGTGTGTTTAGACTTTTAGTATTCTCAATATATTGAATTTTGAAGGTTCTAGATGTTGACCATTGATTAATATTTGTAAAAACTTTGCAGGTTAGACACCCAAATATTTTGTCTTTTCTTCACAGTGCCGAAGTTGAGACATTGGAAGGGTCTAATAATAAAGTTACTATTTACATTGTTACGGAGCCTGTCATACCCTTGTCTGAAAAGATAAAGGAGTTGGGGCTTGAAGGTACTCAAAGGTATGTCCGTTATTTAATTATATGATCAAACTAGAAAAATTAGGTTCATATTATGCTGGAGAAAATATTGAGGTTTATGGTTGACGGTTCGCTCAACAAATTGCTAATGAAAGAAAGTTGGCACCATGTTAGTTATTGATGGAAGGTTGAAGCACAAGTAGCCCAACCTTGGGTTTGGGTGATTCTTACTTTTTCTCTTATATAAAGATAGACTGTATTCGGGCACAGGGTTCTTGGGCTTATGATATTTTAGAGGACAAATTTCCTTCGTTTACCGTAATCTGATCACCTTTTATCAACCTGGCTAGTCAATCAATTCAAAATATGTGTTTTGAATTTTTATGTATGATTTGGACTTGCAATATGCATGAAGGATTGTATTCTTTTGGAAGATTCTGCTGACTGGTTACAATTTTAATAATCTATTGTCTATACTTGACAGAGATGAATACTTTGCCTGGGGATTGCACCAGATTGCTAAAGCAGTTAGTTTTTTGAATAATGATTGCAAGCTTGTAAGTTTTATTGCTTTATAATTAGAGTGTGTGCGTGCAAATTTTATGTAGCATGGGTGACATAACTTCCCTTTTAGTTAACTTATTATGAAATCTGCCTTGACAAGTTTATGTCTGCAACAACACCATTTTAATCTGCTTTTGGTTGTTAATATTCCATAATTCACTTTAAGTATATTCTTCCTTGGTTCAACACCCCTCCCCCCATTTTTGTGTATGCAAAATTGACAGTCTTAGAAGTCTTGGCAAGATCTTTCCAAGATCTGGTGTTGAGGGGTTCCAAGGAGTGATGATGTGCCTGACACATCGTCTTTTATGATCTGTTCGAGGAATTTCAGTGAAGCAAGCTGACAGACTGGAGCTGTTCCTGGCCAATAGATTAGACAACTCTCATAGAGCAACAAAGTTAGGATTTAGAAAACTTTCTGGTCAATCAACCCACTCCAACCAAAATTTTTATGCATACTCGGGCTGCTCGAGAAGTGTGTGTTTTGTAATATGATGGGCTAAGTGCAACAAAGTGTAATTCCGTCCAGGGATTTTTCCAACAAATAATCAATTAAGGGTATAAGTTTTTTGCTAGAATATGGTGTGACTTGTAAAATGTTCGCTTTAGCGTATTCATATGGATCTTGCTAGGTCGGACTATAATATTTGGTTATTTGGGAGGAATTGGTGCAAGAATAGTCATCCCTTTTTTTATTTTGATCGTAATTTGTAACCCCCGAAGTGATGTGAGGTTGGAACCGCATCTAATACCCTCCCCCATAGTAGTATATAGGGTGCCCAAAAACCACGGACATCTGTGTCATGTCTGTGTCTGTGTCTGTATATATATATATATATATAAATTACAGACCATCCATAAGGACCGCAAACACTTTTGAGGACTCTAAAATAGTGTCCATATTTTTTATGGACACTTTCGGACATGTCCGTGGACGCCCGCAGCTTATCAAAGTCAAAATTTAAATGGTTTCTTCTTGTCTAATACTATTTTCTAAGAGTAATGTGATTGACTAAATTATAAATATGTACAACTTTTGTTATAAATCATAGGTGGGTAGTAAGAAATAGAAGTTATTTTTGACCCAAGATTAATGTTATATTTTCAAATATGAATTTTTTATATAATTAATAATATTTTGTTGATTTACCAATTGTGTTAGAAATTCTAGGTGTGTAGTGGAAGAGAAGGGTGTGTTTTGGGGTTGGCCTATGCAAATTTGAAAATATATAAATTATATCTATTTTAACCAAATTAGTAAATTTATATTCATGTAAAATACACCCCTTTTATTTATTTTTGAGCTTGAATTTTTTAATTTATGTTAATTTTGTAGTTCATATTAGTTTATGAGATGTCCGTGTCGGTCCATGTCCCTAAAAAATTTTGCAGACAGACACGGTGCAGACGGACACGGACAATGTGGACGGACATGAACAAAGGAGTGTTCGCATCTGTGGACACCCCGAGTAGTATAGGGATTACGTCGGCCTATTAGCTTGCACTCGGGTGTAGTCTCTTACATTTCATGTCATTTACCAACTCAATACCTAATGATGGACGGGACCTCTTTTATACTAAACCCTACTCTTACTTCTAATGAGCTCTCCAGAATTAAATTTACCTACATAAAATTACAAAAAAATTAAAAATGCTTCAACTACATAAAACTTCCTGATATTATATTCTTCCATTTATCTTATAGAATTTTGTTTTAACTATAATTATGAACTATTGATGTTATAACAGTAAAAGAACAAACATGCATTGAATTCAAACATTTCCCGGTCATCAATATTGTTATCTTAATTGCCTTTTATCAATTTCATTCTTCACCTTTTATATTTTATTATGGCCTATTCAGTTACCTTATTACTCTCGTTCCTTAAATAAGCTTGGGCAGAAGTCATCTGATTATGCTTGTCTATTGGTATCAGGTTCATGGAAATGTTTGCCTGGCAAGTGTTGTTGTTACACAAACTTTGGACTGGAAGCTGCATGCATTTGATGTATTATCAGAGTTCGATGGGCATAATGATTCTTCCACGGGCCCCATGCTGGTAAGCCTTCACTATATGTATCCTTGAATCAGTGTGCAGAATAAACATACAACAGATTCTTTATCTGGATGATTGAGGAAAGTGAGATGTTTATTTGATCGTATTTGGAGGCTGTAGTAACTCATTGAGCAAACAATGCATTTTTTAAAAATCTGGTAATAGGATATTTAATATTGGACATCTTTGTTTAAATTGGTGTTGCATAGATAAAATTAATTTTGGTTAGAGATGTCAAATTGTGGCATAAATTTTGTGACCTGCTCAAGAAGAGGAAAATAAAATGTCTTACATTGCATAGAAAATCATTTTTATGATTTGGCATTACGTGATTGACTGATGATTTTGGAATTAATTTCTGAATTTTTTTTAAAAAAATTTTGAAAACATAGGTATGCGTTAAGAATTATTTATGGTTGTTAATTATAGTAGCTAAAATTTTTAACTAGCGATGGCTTTGAAATTCAAGTTGAAATTAAATGTCTGTAGTGCTTCAAGTATTGTAGCAGAGATCATTGTTATAGAATATGTGCTGCTGGTATATTCGATAATATTTTTCAAAATTCGTGTACATTTTATCTTTTATATGTTTTTTTAAAAGTCCAATTTATCTGACTGATTATGCATTTTTCAGCAATTTGACTGGCTTGTTGGTGCCCAGTACAAGCCTCAAGAACTACTCAAATCTGATTGGGTCACAGTTAGAAGGTCTCCACCTTGGGCAATTGATTCATGGGGTTTGGGTGAGTGTGAAAGTTTAAGCTTTTATTTGTTTGATAACATCTAATGATTGTTTTGATTCCTTAATTAACATGGTGCTACTCTGTTGTGAAATCTTCCTTATGAAAATAAAATAATGATTGAAATGAGAGTGGCCCGAGGGATTCCTTATTTGGAGAAATTATTAATTGAAATTTGACTCTGGTTCCTATTTGTTGTGTTATTTCTGTACTTTATGCTAAAAAATGTTTTATCTTGAGAATTATACCTTGTTTTTTTGTTTTTCAGTCATTTGAAAATCTCTAAAGTTGTTTCTGTTTTCTGCTTAGGTTGCTTAATTTATGAGCTTTTTTCTGGTACGAGGTTATCTAAAACTGAAGAACTGCGGAACACTGGTTCCATTCCGAAGGTCAGTGATGGATGTCTTCTTTCTATTTTACAATGATATTTTGAAGCCAAGAATTTTCAATATCGTCAAAATTAATGGCAAAGTTTTTGACATCTCTGAGTTCTAATAATGAGTTTGGTAAATCAGATGTAGTGTGAAGTCTATTCAATTGGTGCTCGCCAACCATAGTTAAGCTAAGATTAGATGCACATATAACTGCGATGTTGATTACTTGATAGTTTCTTATGTGTTTCTCGGGCTTCCTTTTTCGATACCTTCCTTGTTTATACTTTTAGATCATAGCAGATACCTTTATGAGCAACGTAATTGGTTGTTGGGATTATAGGTCATTTGATGCCTTCTATATATTTATCTCGGTAATAAATATAGCTTTTTTGTAATTTTTGTGCATCCATTTTTGTCTCACAGTCTCTACTTCCAGATTATCAAAGGCTCCTTAGTTCAATGCCCAACAGAAGATTAAATGCCTCAAAGCTTATAGATAACAGTGGTGAGTTTTTCAATTTTTGGTTAGTGTTACAACATACTTGCGAAGAGATTTTCTTCCGTCTTCTATCTTGCTGCAATATTCTTTGTGTGGCTATTTATCCGTCATTTTTTCTCTTCCTCTCCATGTAAAGTTGGTGCACTTATTCAGGGATGAAGGGGAGAATTCAAAATTTTTCGTTATATGTCATGGATGCCAAGCTTCTGAAGTCTTTGGCTAGTTTAAGCATTTTCAGTTATATAAGGATATCCTAAAGATTTAATTAACCATACTGGAACGAAATACTATTTGGGACAGAGATTGGAAAGGCACTTTTTGTACTGTTTGAAAGGTTTCACGTGCTTCTTTTTCGTAATTGGCATTGGTCATTGGATGACTATTGTTGAAAGTTGGTGTTGTTTGTGGAGGTATTCTAACTCCATCTATTAGAAGACACTGATCAACCTTTCATAACATAATTTACTTATGGGCCTGCGAATGTGAAGAGAATAAATGGGATATTTTTATGCAGAATATTTTCACAACAAACTTGTTGATACCATACAATTTATGGAAGTATTAAACTTGAAAGACAGTGTTGAGAAGGATTCTTTTTCGTAAACTGCCCAACTTAGCTGAACAGCTTCCTCGGCAAATTGTTATAAAGAAGGTATGTCTTAAAATGCAGAAACATATCATATTTTGCTAGTGCTTTTCTGTGTTCTGAATGCTTACAAGCTCTTCTTCCATCATAGTTACTTCCCCTTCTGGCTTCTGCCTTGGAATTTGGTTCAGCTGCAGCTCCTGCCTTGACTGCTTTCTTAAAAATGAGTTCTTGGCTATCAGCAGAAGAATTTAATGTTAAGGTTATCCTTTTACGTCATTAATTATTTTTGAAATTGCTAAAAGCTGCTCTGCATGGCCAGTAGAGAAAATTACCAATGGCTGCCATTGATATTGATTGTTCCTTGGATATAGGTTCTGCCAACTATTGTCAAACTCTTTGGCTTAAATGACAGAGCAATTCGTGTTGCTCTTTTGCAACATATAGATCAGTATGGAGAATCATTGTCAACACAAATTGTTGATGAACAAGTATGTTCAATCTCTAGTTTTACCTGTCATATCATAGGTATCTTGGGAAGTTCTTATTGGATGTTTCTTTTAGGTTTTCCCACATGTTGCTACTGGTTTCTCTGACACTTCTGCTTTTAAGAGAATTGACGCTCAAATCGATGCTCTTACTGGCCCCTAAGGTTTGTTGCATGCTTTACTTTCAAATATAAAGAATACAGAAATGTTCTTTATATTTCTGTCCATTGTTTACTATTTTTCTTTCTCCTACTGACATATTAACTATTGATAGTTATTGATGATCAATGTCTTCATTTCTTGTACATGTCTATACTTGGGAAAATGCATAATTTTTCTTCAGTTGTTAATGATCAATCAATTGCTAGCTGGGGATGCATATCTTGACGTATATAAATTGATTCAAAAAAATGATGCATTCTTTATGTGTTTCATGGTATTATTTTTGGTAATTAATTAACATGTGGTGATTGTGGTGTCTTCTCCTGGATAAAAATTTAATTAATTAGAGGAATTGAGTTAGTTTTTTTATTTGCTTGCTTTACTATATCAACATTGCAACAAAAATGAAATAGTTTATCGATTGGTTCTTTTCTTTTTACTGGAATTCAGCTATCTCAACGCACGTTGACAGGAACATTGTTGAAGTACCTTTCAAAGTTACAGGTTTGTCAGTTTATTTTTTAATTTGACTTCATTTATTACATGATGATCATTGATTTACCATAGGTTTCTAGTTTGGATTTTTGTGCACCTTTTAAAGAATAAATCTTACATCTACAGGTAGATGAGGAGCCTGCTATTCGAACAAATACCACAATTCTACTTGGGAACATTGCTGCTTATCTCAATGACGGGGTGAGTACATGTGTTTTTTTAGATGTTGAATGAATCATAAGAATTATTATCTTATTTTTTCACTGTATCATGTTTATTTCTTGATTTATTTGATTTGAATTTTTTATTCTATTTTGGCCATTGCGGATTTGTGAGGTTTTGATTTAAGATGAGTTATATATATGGTATATAAAAATGTTATATAGTTACCTCGGCCCACAATTATATAGAAGCACTCAAGTAGGGTTGCTAATCCAGCGAGTTGAATCAAGTTCAGTTGTGCTCAAACTCGGCTCCTTTGTCTTCTCGTTCGAGTCAAGCTTAATAGGCTTTCGCACTCGAGTCGAGTTCGATTGCAACACAATAAAGCTTGAGCTTTATTTATTTGTTTATTTATATTTTTCTTTCATATAATTTAAAATAAAATTAGAATTTAAAGGATTAAATAGTTCAACTTCATAGGAATTATACACTAAATAATTTGTTTGTGCCCGAAAATATTATATTATCATTTTGAATTTTGTGTAAATAATTATATAAAAAACATATTAAATATATTATTTAATCTACAATATCAATATTAAATAGTTCAACTTCTCTTTTTTTTGCTCTAGGCACTCCATGAAATTATTAATTGGCGTTTGTCACTAATGTATTTAAATGCTCACAGACTAGAAAAAGAGTGTTAATTAATGCTTTTACTGTGCGTGCCCTAAGGGATACTTTTGCTCCAGCTCGTGCTGCAGGTATATTTGCTAGCCCTTGTTTCCCCCCCCCCCTCCCCTCCCGATATCCATTTGGCTTTATGCAAATTTATGTCATGCTTTGAAATTTTAATGTTTTCTATTTTTTCTTATTATAATTCTTTTTCCTATGGCTACTTAAGAGATACTTTTTTTAATATTTTACAAAATGTTATTTTTCCATTATGTAAGAGAAAATTGTGAACTTTGCAGGAATTATGGCTCTATGTGCCACCAGCTCGTATTATGACATTACCGAGATTGCCACTCGCATTTTAGCTAACCTTGTAGTCCTTACTGTGGACCCTGATTGGTGAGTAAGTATATATTTCAATCTGCATATGTGATGCTTCATATGGTGCAATTGGCTTTGCAAAACTTAATATTAAAATAAAGAGTTCTGCTATGTTGAGCTGCATCTAATATTGGCATAGATTAAGAGAAACCTATAAAAATTAGAAGATAGTAAAATTTAATACCTATCAGAAAGCAGTAGCATTGATTTTAAAACACCAAGAAAATTGGGTGATTAGGTCATATTGATTGGGCCAATATATGTAAGCCGACATAATCAATAATATCTTCTACGTTCTAATCCAGGGTCTATTGCCTAAACCTGGTGTTTAGCATAAAAATATAGATTTTGATTACTGATCTTGAAAATCAAAACCAATGTGCTCCAATGAAAGCAAGCTTCATATTGGATTAAGCAGAAGATTTGCAGCTAATGCTGGTAGAATTTTTCTCTCGACCCTCTAATCCAATCAAAGGACTTCCATAAGTAAAAAATTTTCTGATGACCATCTGTCCTAAAATGAGGCAGCTTCTTGGACGAATTTTCTTAAAAATGATTGTGATCTCATTTTTCCATTCTATTGATGAATCTGTATGTAATGACTTAAAAGTGTTATCAGATAAAGAAAAATCATCACTCTTAATATTTTATTTATATAGTTTTTGTTTAAAAATATAGCCCCCAATGTTGTTTAATTGTTTGTGATAGGACTTCGAAAATTCCATGTAAAGATTACGTGGAGCATAGCAAATATTGCAAGTGCAACACCTTAAAGATGACTATGGTCGATATTCAATTGAGCCAGGCTTGATGATATAGCTAAAATTAGGAATGTGGTAACAGATCTTTAGCGTGGGTAGTTAGTTTTGAAGGCCTGATATAGGCATATCATGATGCAGTTAGGCCTGGGATGGTAGAATACCTGACTAAATTATGATACTTTGAAGGGAACATATGTGAGGGGGGTTTGACTGAAACCATGAGCTTTTTAGGCATATGAAAATACTCAGAAATTGGAAACTTTATAGCTTGAAACACATAAAATTGCTGTTTGGAGCATGTCTGCATTAATGTATATTTGCCCATTCAAGATTTTATGTTACTGTAGATTGAATAAAATGGCAATATTGAGCAGTTTTGACTTAGTCACTTTTTCCTCGAATCTTATTTTTGTTATTATTTTTATTCTGCAACTGAATGCCGTCTATTATCTTGACTTTTCTAGTGATGTAAGGACAAAGGCATTTCAGGCTGTTGAGCAGTTTTTACAGATATTGAAGCAGTCTCATGAAAAGGTAGTGACCCCCCTCTGCTTTTTTTTTTGGCGAGGAAATTTCAGGTCTATTGTAATGTTCCTAAGTTTTATGAGGTTTGCAATGACTTGATTATTGCCGAATTATTGTAGGCAGATTGCGGATATGATACTATTTTAAGTTATGTTTTAGCCATGTGGATGAATAAATCTTCATCAAGTTAATATTAAGTATGTTTTCTGTAAAATCTAGGAGCTTTGCGATCTCTTACTGCTTTTTTTGTGATGTGCTTCTAGATAAATAGTGTGAGTGAATATTCTAATGGATAATATTGGACGGTTAAGAACTAGTGATTTCTTAAATATTAAACTAGATAAACAATTGAGAAGGAGAATAAAAAAAAAACTTCAACAAAACCATTGTGATTGGTGGCTTTTAATAAACAATTGAAACTGGACGAATCATAAAACGAGCGTTAACTTGCACTGGCAATACCAACATAAATAGAGGAAAAGTTATAACTATGAAATCATAAAAATATGTAGTAAACAAAGAAAGTGATAATATGAAGGATTACCAGTATAAGGATGTTCCAGTGCTCATGAGCCATCTTGAGAAATGTCACCTGACCTCATGTAGTTTGAAGTTGAGAAATGCATATCATGATGATGAAAATGTCACTTTAAATTTGAGTAATGGATAGTGTCTCCATTGGCTCCTTCAATCCCTTTTTTGCTTCAATAGAGAGGGGCTACTGTGGTTTCTCGTGATGTAATTTTGCTAATCCACAACTCGGGCTACATATGTTATTCTCTTCATTGAGTTTTGGGATCATATCTTCTTCATTTTCTTCCACCCTTCGAATTGGGTTTGGGGACATGGATCCTATTCCATTATTACAGTAAACTGTGAACCATATCAAAGTTCAAATGGTGAAAGTCTGTTATCCTTTTGGACTTAATCTATCCACTTTTGTGTTCCTCGATCCCCTTTTGAACTTATTTTGAAGATTGTGGAAAATATTTAAAGCAATACAGTCTCTTTCATGTGATTTAGTTATTATTATAATTTGAGTACTAAATTAATGACATTCTTGAGTAAGTATTTTTTCTGAAATTAATTTCTTTACTAATGTCTTTGGAAAAATACTAATTACCATTGTTGGCATACTTTAAAGTTTATAAAAATAATTGGCTTTGAGCCACAACGTCCAATTGGCTATTACATTTTTTGCTTAAGCTGATTGGGTTTTTTAATTATCCTCCGTGATTCTGTATTTTTTTGCAGATGAATGTTGGGGATGCCAATACTGCTGCAAGTGTTACAATTCCAGGGTTGCCATCAAATGCAAGTTTGCTTGGGTATGCATTTTTTTAATGCAAAATGACTTTTAGATCTCCTCAATAGTGTTTAGAAACATGTGTTTTAAGTTTTGTTGCCTCACGTTTTTGTAGTAAAAGAGCCTTTATACTGTAATTATTGCATAGTTTTAGAAAATAGAAGGAGGTTTTTCTCAAGAAATTGTTTGACAAAATAGTAAGCGGAAATACAGGTGGGCCATGAGCTCATTGGTGAATAAAGGGAAGCCTTCGGATCAGTCTGTAGCTGCTCTATCTATTGTCCAACCTCAACTCACTACCTCAGATTTGACTGCCACTTCAGGTATACTTTCTCCTGTAGACAACGTATATGCCTACTAGGGAGATTGTTTTCTTAAGCTATGTTTAGATTGGTTTTGTAAATTATGATATTAACACTTATTTTACCAGGTTGAAATGCGTTGTTGTTTGTAGAAAATTTTTTTGGGAGGATAACTTGGATTTTTTTATTTTTTATTTTTTGAGATTGTTATTTTGTACATCCAAATAACTCAGGCTAGTTTTTTCATTTAAGCTATTTTATCATGCAGATAGTGCACTGTTGCAGTCAAGTAAAACAATGGATATGTCTGACCAACCTGTGCCCACATCTCCTACATCAACTGATGGCTGGGGTGATATTGAGAATACAAATGGAGGAATTGATGATGGTGATAAAGATGCATGGAGCGATGTAGAGCCGCTTGAGGAACAGAAGCCACTTCCAGCACTTGCCAACATACAGGCTGCCCAGAAAAGGCCTGTTGTCCAAGTAAAAGAGCAAGGTACACTAGTTTTGGTGATTTTAGGAGCTGGATAATGTATTGAAAGGAAATTTTAGCGTGTGCCTTGTTACTATTATTGTATATTGAGGGACAGAAGCCACTAAACAGAAGACACTAAGCAAGTGTTTTTGAGGCAGAGCAATTGCTGTTGATTCTTGCTTCCTGCCTTGCGATCAAGAACCTAAGCTTTATATTTTTATGGGAAATTAAATTATAGATAACAACATGATCTAAATCAGTGGCCCAATGTATTAACTTGTTAATGCTATTAATGACTTGCAGTACGGAGGGCATCCAGAGAAGAGGATGACATACGGGGTTCAGGTTCAATTGTAGCACCCGCACCAAAAGCTGTGCCATCAAGACAGATGAATGCAAAGACCGTTACATCGAGGGCAGCTGAGGATGGTGAGGATTTATGGGGCTCCATAGCTGCAGCTCCACCAAAAACTGCGGTGCAAGCATTAAATCTGAAGCCAGCTATTGACGATAGTGATGATCCTTGGGCTGCCATTGCTGCTCCCCACCCACCACGAAAGCCAAGCCATTGGCAATTAGCAGAGGTCGAGGTACAAGAAGTGCAGCATCAAAATTGGGTGCTCAAAGAATAAACCGTACTTCCTCCACTGGTTCCTGAGTTCTGGGAAAGTGTAGGTGTGTGGAGGGAGATAAACCCATTTACATATGGTAAAAAATCAAGTATAGGCATGTGGACGGAGATAAACCCTTGTCTTTCGTGGTGAAGTTTTTTTTTTTTAAATTTTATTTTATTTGGCAATCTTTGTACCAATTCATTCATTGTACTTAAAGTTGACTAGCATTTTCACTTTTGCCTTGTTAAACATTTCAAACAATATCGCTTTTCATACTTTGTTCAATGTGATGTAAAGCAGTATAAATTTTGCCCTAAAATTTTAGTGCAAAAAGGACATGACGGTCATGTATATTGTCTACTCAATTGATTATTTTTCCTTCTTCCCTTTCAATGTGCTGCAAGCGGGAAAACCATGATTAAGTAAAAAATCATCTTTGCAAACAAAAGTGATAATTATTGTTATTTTTTTATAATATAAAATTTTCGTTTTGTTTTCACAAGTAAAATTTTAACGCCCACCTTGGATGGTGAATTTTTATTACCAAATGAAGAGAAAAAGAGAATGCAAATGGGTGGTTAAAAATCACATTAAAAAAAATGCAAACGGGTGGTTAAAGATCACATTAAAAAAATGCAAATTACCATCTATTTTTCTAATCACATTTTAACATTGACTTGGGTAAGGGCAACAACATTACTTTGTACAAGACGAAAAAAGAACAAACCATCTCTTTTCTGGCGTTTTACTAGAAGATGGACATAGCCTTGCTGAATCCATTATTCAGAAGAGTGCAAGTCTCCCGTTTTGGGAGAAGACCACCTCGACAACATAAGACGAGCAACATTTTCGGCTGCTACTGCACCCGTCTCAATGCTGCTTGCTGTGTTCTCAAAAGTGTTTACGTAATACAAGTGGTGCCCGTCCAATATAAAATGGCGCAAATTTTTCAGGGACCTCAAAATGTGGGTAAGCAGCCCAATCGATTCTAATGGTTTCCTCCCTCACCCTGTCAAAAGCCACAATTGCATGAACACGATAAGAACGCCACAATTTGACAGTTTAAACCGTTTCGAGTTTCTATAAGCAACATCTTCTACTCCATACTTTTTTTGAACACCAACGCTTGAGAAGGGAATATCTGCCGCTTCGATTGCACCCACAAGATCCGGAATTTCTTTTGCAGAATTTAGGTCAAAATAGTCCTGAAATAAATGTCAATAGAGATGATTGAATGAACATTCCCGGCAAAAATATTTTGTAAATGGAGCATGCAAACATTCTGATCCGGCAAACATGAAATAGGGAAGCATGCAATTTTGTCATGGAAGGATATATGAGCATCAATAACACAACAATCCCTAACAAAAGTTGCATGAGTGTGCTGTAGCTTCCTTTTGGAGTAGCCGCCACTGCAACACCACATTCATATGAGTTTCCTGTAGCAGGCTTCAGCTCATAATGGTCTCCTATATAGGACATTAAGGTGATTTCCTCTCTCAGATGAAGCAATGCCTCGGAGTAATTCACCAAGCCGGCGGCAAGCTGCCAATTGCCTCGTTCCACAGACCCTAAAACAGCTATCATCGAGGTATACCAATTAATAATAATAAGAACAAATGAATACCTCACTCAGCTTGGAAAAGTATGGTCCCTGTAGAAACACTTAGATTGATATAGGTGTCGTCAATCTATCCCACTTATATTACATTTCAATTCAATTAAAGTGAGAGAGAAGAGACGCTGGGATTACATTGCATTTTACCTCGTGAACAACCCTCGGATTATATTCGACCAAGCGCCGGTGGTCCCGAACAACCCAGTAGTTCAAGTTGGTAAAGTCGGTCCACCGTCCCTCAAACTACTTACCAGATTCGACTAAACACGAGAAGCAGCACCCACAGTGTTAGCTTCACATTCTAGAAATTCAACAAATAAAAAAGTGAGAGAGAAGAGACCTTGAGGGAGGCGGCAACGAGCGGCGGGCGGACACGAGAGCGTTGAGGGGAAGATAGGAGCCAAGTAAGAGATGCGGGCGACAGAGTTTTTGCAGGTGCGAGGGAAGTGTGCAACTCAAAGGTGCAAGCTTTCGTCCGATAATCATAGTTTGTCGGATAAACGGACACTGGCTGTCCATTTTGACGTACTTGGGTTTGTGCTCAAGGGGCCGTCCATTTTCCAGTCTCCCCTCTCGTCTCCATATTTAAGTGAAGTTTGTTAAACTAGCTACAAAAGATGGGAATAGTTGGAAATGGGTATGAATCAATCATTTTAAGTATGCAGTTTTTTTGTAAGCATCTGCAAATTATATACCTGATATTCTTTTTATATTTAATGTACTTGTTGAAAAAGATCTATTTCATAAAAATGAAGGGTGGGTTTGTAATGATTTAATTTAATTAATCATTTAATTAAAAAATGGTGGGAATTAGTTCATTGATCTGCATTTGAGCCCAAAGTATTGCACTTGCTTCCTATAAGCATCGATCAAATCACACTAATTAACCTGATTTAAGTGAACAATCCAACCGTGTTCTTTCAACGCAAATGTGTAATATGAATTAACCACCGGGAAGGCGCAACATATAGCAAGTGATAGAGAAGGAAGATAGTGTTGATGATCAAGCTACACAATGATCACACGCACACGCTTCCATATTTCACTGTCACCATCTTCGATCTTACTGGCCAGTGATCAATTTGTTTTTCCCTTCACTCCCACTTAAGAGAAAGAAAGAGTCAATTATAAGGTTTTGTTAAATTTTCATTGTTTAAAGATTATGCTCCGATCAGACCAGTGTTAGATGCTGGTCTGAAATGGCCGGTAAGCCTTGAGGTCGACGACCATGCCGGCAATGGAGCCGGCGGCGGCGGCGACGGTGATGACGAGACAGGCGAGGCTGAGTATCTGGAGGCATACCCACTTGGTGCTCCACTTGGGAACCTTCTTCTGACAGATATACATCTCCACCGGGAAGTAGACAGTGAGTGGCCAGAAGCCGATAGCCCCCAGAAGCCCAACCACGTCGTTGAAGAAGGGAAGGAGCATGGAGATGACGGTGGTGAGCACGACGAAGGCAGAGCGCCAGCAGAGTCGGAAGAGGTTGAGGTTGTAGCGGCGGGCGCCGGCCAAGGGGAGGAGAGGGTGATCTCCTTGGCGGTGAGGGTGGAATGCGGCCATTGCTGGGACGACCACTTCTCCACGAAGGCGAAGAGCGGCTGGCAGTATACCTGGTACCCCCCACGAGGTGGACGACGATGGCGGCGTTGGCGATGTCGATAAGCCAGTTGGGCTCGTAGAAGCCGGTAAGAAGGTTGCCGGGCGCTGCGTCGCCGAAGGCCGCATACCCCATGCACCCGCACAGCATGTAGAAGGATGTCGTCACCCCCACGCTCAACAGCGTTGCCGTCTTCATCGTCTTCGCCTCTCTAGGTGGTGATCTTATGGTATCCTGTATTTATATAGTACATCATCCATTAAACTAATCAATTGGATGAACAGTATCTATATAAGTCAGGTTTCATTGATCAGATATGCTTTAAATTAGTTACTTGAATTTCGATGAGGATGAGGGAGTAGGAGTAGGCGAATGCTATGTCGCCGAAGGCCTGGAAGCTCCTCCACACTTTCTGGGTCTCGGTCACTGCTCCAATGCTGATGCCCATCAGACTACCTTGGAAAGTGCCCGTCTCTGTTTCGTCATTTATTCCATTGAATGATCAGTAGAATGAAATTCTCAAGTACATGAGTGGCAATCAAAACGAAGCTCATTATAATTGTGAGTTTTGTCACCATCACCTGCAACTTTGGCGATGCCGAGAGCGAGGCCGATGGTGGAGTAAGTGAAGGACATAACGGCGGCAACAATGGAAAGCCACCATATCTGATCAAAGTCCGGAATCTGTGAAAAGATGATCTCGGCCACGCCAAACATGATCATGTATGGGTTACTCGACACTTGACAACTATCCTTTCCCCCGCCTTTGTGGATGCAGCTGGATCTTTGGATCTCCCTTTTCATGTCCATAAACAATATACAAAAAAATTGATGCAAATTGCAATCGAATTTGATGCAAATCTTTCATGTAGCAACTATATTTTATAACGCTGTAAGTAACTAGCTAGCTCGAACTCACATCATGCTGATGGAAGCTGCGATGGTATATCCGATGGCAACCCCAAACAGATTGAGGTATTGGATTATGCCGCACACCTTGACCTTGACTCCGCCTGCAATTGACACAAGATGAGCATTTCCAACCATGGCATGTGTTAAAAAGGTTGTTATCTTAATGGGTCATGTACCAAGTTAATTAACTAGTTTAATTCACTTGTGAAGTTAAAAACAAATTACCGAGGTTAGCACGGACGGCATCCATGTAGGTGTAGTTACGCTTGCCGGTGTCGGGATCACCGGAGCGGTAGCAGTCGGCGAGGAGAGTGGAAGTGTAGTAAGTGACATAAGAGAACAAGAACATGGCGATGGGGCCGGCAACCCATCCCAGCTGGGCAATGGCCCAGGCCAGTGATAGCACCCCCGACCCAATCACCGCCGTTATTATGTGGGCGCTTGCCGTCCAAACGTTCCCTGGACTCGAAAAGAATCATGTCCAACGATTGTCGATGCTTTTGTTTTCGATTCAAAGGAGAACATGCATTTACGACACACCAAAATAAATAAATTTAAAGAGTAATAATATTTTTTGCTCACCGGTCCGCTTGGCCTGTCCATCGTCGTCGAAGCATTTGTAAGGGTCCTGCTGTTCCACGTCCAAGCAAGCACTGTTCATCTCCCCGGCCAAGCCCATCTTCTGCAAGCAGAAACCCAAGACCGGAGGACGGAAAATGTTTGATCAGCTAATGCAGTGGAAAAATACTCGATCCGATTTAATTCCTACAAATTTTAACGTTTGTCCTTTGCCCAAGGCTCCCGAAAACCCAAGTGCTAGAAAGCTCAAAAGAAAACTCGACTCACTCAAACGAATGAAGAGGGAGAATGATGAAGCAGAGCGAGATCATAAGATTATGTGAAGCTGAAGCTTCGTACCTCGTTTCGGACAAGTCGATCGGCTCCCTCTTGAAAGTTTTGAAGTATAAACAGAGGGAGAAGGAGGGAGCCTGGGCTTGTGACTTGTGAGGCCTCGTCTATCTCTACCTATGTCTTATATAGATCGCCAACGAAGTTAACTCGTATGTGTCAACTGCAACAATTTTGCTATCAGCACCTGCACATGTTCGTCATTGTAACCACTCTTTTCCTAAAAATAAAATAAGAAAAAAATAAAAAGGAAGAAAAAACCGAACGGTGACCGTCCCTGCTGCGATGGAATCATTCCCCGAAGGTGGAAGCTTAGAAGGTGATAAGATAATCATATATATGTGCCGCTTCGTTATATATGAAAATTAAACGCATGCACGTACATGTGGTAGATTATAAAATAGAAGTAAATAAGATTTTTTTGAAGTAAAGTAGACAAGTAGTAGAACAGTTTGACGAAGAAAGCTTTGCATGATACAAATCCAGATATTGGCCTTGTTCTCTAATCCAACTAGATGCCAAGGGCTGTGGGCAAGAATTGCTGGCTTTAACAATTGAACTCCTTTGAACTTTTAACGACGATCATCAAATTATCATACATTTATGTCGCACGGTCCCAGAACTTATATGCGGGGGCGAGGCAGGCAACATCCGTCCAAAGACACGATTCTTCAGAAACCTTCAAATTAACAAAGATCATTTGAGGACAGTCTACATATTTGATGAAATTTTGTGGCTACAAGTTATTTAATTAAGATCCACAAATTGAAATGCCTCGACCTTGTTTCCGATATAAACAGACACATATTTTTCATCATATGAGATATTTTTAGCATGTTACCGACATTTTATTAAATAGCATTACATAAAGGTTTCTTAAGATTACTCATCATCGAAATCAACAAACTCATCCGTTTTGTTATAAGTAAAATCATCCGTGTAGTGCATTTGCGTACATGGCAACAAGGATGCTCAGTAAATACGAGGGGTGAGACTAAATGGCTTCCATTCTGAGCTTTTTTTTGTGGCCGTCTTCATCTGTTCACTCCTTAATTCATTAATATTCTGTGTTTGTTTGTCAGGAAGGGTTGTCATATAAACCGCTATATATCCATGCACGTCAAACAGAACGAAATACAAATCCGCTGCTTCATATTAGATATCTGCCTGCCGTTGCTTGCCATGACAATATAATCTTAAACTGCTTATAACTGGACCAAACTCAATAGACACAAAAAGAAAGAAGAAAGGACATAAAAAAAAAAGAAAGAAAGAAAGAAGAGGCAATGGTAATTTAGTATTGCGGCGGAGGTAGGAATAGATTATGGGAGGCGATGATGGAAACTTGAATAATATTGACGGTGGGCAGCAAATTGGTACAAACCAAAGGGCCAACTTAGCAGGCAACTTGTCGTCTTTCTTCACTGGACTTCGACCAGTCTAAGTCTCGGAATATGGCCTCTTCACTCTCCACCTCCCATATTCGCACCTCATTCTAAATGCACGGACCACACACTTTGCCTCAACACATTTGTAGACCAACCAATGCTCATTCCTCGAAACTAGCTAAAGATTTTTTGGCGTATATATAGATGATAAATAATAAGAAAAGACTGTGTGCGAATATACTTGAAATTTATTAATAATATGTATTAAAAATATATGAAATTAATTTTAAAACTATTACTATAATATTTTAAATAAAAATAATAAATATTTATTTAATTTTAAACAAAAAGTATTGTTGTATACAAATATTAAAAGTAATCTTAATTTTAATAATTATAAAATTTAATAGCCAAAATAGAATTTATTTTTTAAAATATTTTTTTTTCAAATAAAATTATATTTTAAGTGTTTTTAATAATAAATAATAATATGTAAATAAATAAATATATAAAATCTCTAAAAAATTAAATTAAGTATACATTATTAAGTAACCAACTTTAATTTGATTGTATAATTATAAATATATTAAAATTGATTAATATTTTTAAATTCCTAATTTAGATAGAATTATAGTCTATCATTTTTTTGATAAATAATAATAATTTCAAATTAAGTAAGAATTAAAAGATCTATAAAACTATTTTGGGCCAAAATCAATCATAACGTAAAAAATACTGAAATATGAAAAATTAGAAAAAAACTAGCGCTTTAATTCAGCGGGTTGATTATATTGTTTTTTCAACAATACCATTGTTTACCATGCTGGAAAAAGGTGAATTTTTTTTCTTATCTTCATTACTAATAAAAGCTTTTTTTATTAAAATAATAGCTGAGAGGCAAAAAATGTGTGGTGGCATGAGCATATATTTTATATAACTTATTTAATGGCAAATTTCTAGAAGAAAATTCCAATCATAAATTGACAACCTTGCTCTGCAACCTGAAGACTGCTTACTTTTCCCTACAAAAACAACTTTAAGATTAAATCTTCGTGTTCAACGACATGAAAGCAGTAACTATACTGTCATATAAGCACACCACACAAACGCAAGACTGAAACTTCAAAATCGAGGTTGTGAGCATTGTTGCATCTTGCATGTAATAGAACAGATCTAAGTAATGGCACTGTTCAAGTTTTACACACGATTTACTTTCTCGTTAATGGACGTTGATTTTAATAATAGATACAGAGAGGGATAATATTAATAGGAAGCCAACACTTGAAAATTTTTGATGTCCACACAGAAATACATCTTCAAAAAGTGAAAAGCAAAAGCAAAATACAAAAAGAAAGAATAAGAGACACCCGCAAGGACATTTGAACGAGGCTGTAAAATTTACTAGGCCATCCCAAATACTCAAGATTGAACCAATTGCAATCACTATGCACCAATAAAATCAATTTATATTTACATGCAGCCTTTCGTTATTGAGTTTATCCCATGTCATGTTTGAAAGTAAATGATGACTTATATATAGGTTAGTGTGAGAAAACTTTATTACAAGTCCTTCTTAAAGGCCCATTAGGCCTAACACTAATAACTTTATGTTCAAACATGATGCACTCCATCTTCTCCATTTTAGCTTTCTTAGAAAAGCTCTTCAGAATTGAACTTACTCTATTTTCTCCATTTTGGCTTCCTTAGAAAAGCTCTTTAGAATTGATCTATGTTCCGTCAGCGGCTCATATATGCAAGCCAACATAATCAATCATTATAAAACCTATAAGCTCGTTATTCCTATCCTCAAAAACGTAAGTAGTCTGTAACGACATAGGTAACAAAAGTCACAAGCTACTACATAAAATATCCGGCTAACTTATTCTACTCAAAACAAAATAGTTCAAATCCAAAATTGGCTTATTTCTACAAATTTGTACACAAAGTTATCGGTTAACAAGAGGAACTCAATGCTAACATACAAGGACTATAACAGTTATAAATGATTAGTACCTTGTATTGGCATGAAATTTGGTTCAATTGAAGAAGCATATTCTTTTTATAATGGATATAGCAAAATGAAAGGGTTTAGAATTAGAAAAGTACTTCTCATTGTTATAGAAAAATCAAATACTACTTGCAAGAAGTTATTTGTTTGTGTAAAATAAGGTACAAAGAGGACCAATGATAGGAGATAGGTTGGAAAAGATGTTAGAAGAAGAGCAGATACGCGAGAGGAATGCAAGGCAAGAATGGTAATTAAATTAAATGAGGGAGGTAACTCGCACAGTGGATATCTTTAATGACATGCATTCACATGAGTTTGCATCTCCATCAAAAATATCAAAGATCCGTTCTCGTAAGAAAATGATGTTAGTTTCAAAAAATTTGATTGATGAATTCTATAATTATGGCATTGGACCATCAAAAATTTCAAGGGTTTTAAATTATTGTGGTGATGGTTTGGAGGGAGATTTTACTTCTTTTGATTGTAGAAATCATTTGGCCAAGGCAAGAAAAAATAATGTTGGTTGTCAATGTATGCAAGTGTTAGAATACTTTCAAAGTAAAGTAGTGGTTGAAGAAGGTTTTTTCTTTAAGATGGATATTGATGAAAATAACCCAAGTTAGAAGTGTTTTTTGGGCTGATAATAGGGCAAGGATGGCATATATGCAATTTGGAGATGTTATTATTTTTGATGTGACATACAATACAAGCAGTTTTGAGATGTCATTTGCTCCTTTCACTGGTATTAATCATCATAGACAATCCACTCTTTTTGGATGTGCTTTGCTCGCAGATGAAACAACGAGTACCTTTATATGGTTATTCAGAACATGGTTGGAGTGCATGTGGGTCAAAGAGCCACAATGTATCATCACCGTTCAAGATGTGGCCATGAAAAATGCTATTTTGGATGTCTTCCCTAACACTCGACATAGGTTTTGTTCTTGGCACATTGAAATGAGTGGAAGGATACATTTAAACCAATTAGGGAAATACTTGGATTTTAGGAATGATTACAATGATTGGGTATATACCGATACAATTGAGGAGAGTGAAGCTAAGTGGACAGAAATAAAAGAAAAATATGATATTAAGGAAGGAACTTGGTTGTATGGAATGTACATTGTTCGTGAGCATTGGATTAATGCTTACCTGAAGGATTATTTTTTGCCGGAATGACTTCTAGCCAGCGGAGTGAGACTGTCAATATTTTTTTGACGGGTTTGTAAATGCTCAAACACCAATTAGTGAATTTGTACAACAATATGATAATGCTATGCATGCAAGGCGGCAAGAAGAAGCTTTCGAGGATCACAAAAGTTTACATGAGAAGCCTATATTGCATGTGGGGAACAAACTAGAGCAACATGCAAGGTCTATATACACGAGAAAGATGTTTTATATTTTTCAAGAGGAATTAAAGCAATCTCTTTTGTACAAATGCAAGGAAGTTGGTATTGAAGGTTCAAAACAAATGTATGAGGTAAAGAAAGATGAGGAAGCTCAAAGACATTAAATAGTTACCTTTGAAGACAAGCCAAAAATTTTTGGACAGTGCACTTGCAAGAAGTTTGAGAGTGAAGGTATCTTACGTCGACATATTTTAAGGCTTTTCTTCCAAATGGATATGAATGTAATACCTCAAAAGTTTATATTATTTCGATGGACAATCAATGTTAGATTTTCATCAAGTGCTACCTTGAAAACGGTTAATGAGTCTCAAAATTCAACTATTTCACCATTTATGTTGTACTCTTTTCAAAGTGCAATGTATAGGATTTCGAATTCAATCTGTGTGACACCCCAACATTGGGTTGTTGCTATGCCAATGCTTAAAGCACTTGTTGATGAGCTTGATCGTTTATCTTTGATGTCTACATCTCTTGAAGAACAAATTATTCAACCAAGTGTCTCACATGCTACAACAGATTAAGTAGAACATCATTAGAGTAAATACCTCAAGTTGTCCTTGAAGATCCTTCCAAAGTAAAGAGTGAGGATTGTCCAAAGACAAGTAAAAGGCTGAAATCTAGCTTAGAGACAAATGTGACTTCTCAAGTTAAGAAACAGAGATGTGGAATTTGCCAAAAGCTTGGTCATTACATGAATACTTGTCATTTATATAAGGTATAAGAACATTAAATGATTTATATTATATGTTTTAGGCTTATGAGTACATTGTTAATTATATTTTTGTCCTTACAGGAAAAAGAATATCAAAAAGGGAATTCAGGCAACAGCTTTGGGAATGAGCCTAATGACATTGCCGATCATTCAGTTTGATGAAATGTAAGTCTTATATAAGCCTGAATCATTGATTTCATTTCAATCATTTACTGTAATATTGACTGTTTGGCATCAAAATCCTTGGCACTTTGTCTGATGATGTATTTCGGATAATCCTCTCATTATCACCCTGATTTATACCAGGAACAACCACATTGCTTGGCAGGGATAGAACACCGTGGCATCATGTTATCGGCTGCAAAAAGCATATGCAATTGGAACTAATGGGCAGGATGACGCCTTTTCTAATAACAAAACTAGCAAGGATGATTTAGTGGACAGTAGTATGGAGCACTGAACTAGTGATTTGGTTTTGGATCAAGAAAGTCACCTTAGACCTGCATTTGCTGCTGTTCAATCCAAATTCGAGGAGCTAAGTTCTAGTGCAAGTGGTGGAAAGTCATTTAATTCATGTGATAACCAGACAATAGAGTCAGGGTTGGAATTGTCACCATCTCATGTTGATTCTGCAACTTCTGTGGCTAAGATAAAAGAATTCAGAGAGACAATGGGTGAGATGAATGAGTAATCTGTAGAAAATCCATGGTAAAAACATGCAAATACTGGACCTCGTAATGGCTTCTAATTTCGTTTTGGGACAACGATCCACTGATGGGGGAGGACTGATCTTATGTAAATTTTAAAGCTCAAACTGAAGTTTTATATTTTTTAATTTGATACGGGTGTGTTTATTATTGGTGTGAAAAGAGCATGATATTTAGGCAAATTTTGCAATACCGTTGACATGAAGAAGCTATGAGCTTACCAAAGAGATAGGATAGGGGATAGTAGAAGAATGTTTGCAGTTTGATGGGGTTGTGTTTGTAATAAACTTTCCACATCTTTGTTGCATGATGCTGCTTTAATTCGACTCTTTTTTTATAAAAGCTGCTCTTCTTACTTCAGGTTGGTCTGTAACTTTGTGGGCAGATTGTGATGCAAAAACTATATATGCCAAATCTAGTGAAGGTCATGCTATAAGTTCTTTTCTTTTGAGATCGAAATGATGATGGTACATGTTTGTTGCTTAATGAATTTGCAACGTTATATATTGGGGATCATCTACATGGACAAATTGGTGATCATGTTGGTTAATCTAAAGTCTTATCTCTAATGCACATCACATAAACATGAGTTTGTAGTCTTCCCTGTTTTCCGTGCGTATAATTGTTGAGAGCTTGTTCTAGCTCTTTTTGTCAACAAGTAGAGGTTATTGTCAACTCCAAATTCTTTTATTCAGATACATTAGGGGTTGGTGGTTATTAGACATTCAATATTTGGGGAGAATTTTTAAATTTTTTAGATTTTATTTAAGATAATTAGAAGAAAACCTTAATTAATATTTCGGAAAAGTTTTCCTTAGTCTGGGCACAAAAAATTTTTTATCCCAAAGCTTGATCTATGCCGTTCAATTGCAAGGATAACCCATCTCTTTTTTTAAAAAAAATAATAAACTCCCCTTGTAAAACCCACGATTCGAGTTAGGGTTTTATATTCAGAACCGGTCGGTTCGACCATTATTTTCGAGTCGAGTCAGTTTCAGAACACGTGTACTGAGCCAACGCTAGTCGCGTGTATGAGCTATGAGGGTCATGCGTACCCAAGTATACGATGATAACGTCATGAATACAACAAAGCAGAATGAGTTATTAGAATATATAAGAGTATGCCAGTAGTTTTTTTATTTTTATATATAGTGGATCGTAGAATTAGTTTTAGGCCATTTATCGCGTTAGGACGCCTTATGAGCAGTTGGGTGGGTTGATAGTTCTAGAGCATATCATTATGATGTTTTGGTGTTTGTTTGATTTTATGGGATTTTTTCCGATTTTTATGAATTTTTTTTAGGATTTAATACGACTTAGTTATTATACTTGACTCAAGCCGGAGACGAGTCAAGTCTTAATTACAAGTTTGCCAACCAACCATTTCTTCTCCATCCCTGACCTTTCTTCCTCCTTTCCCATCCAAACCCTAGTCGCGCCGCCACCGCCGTCGACGTTGGCCTGCTGCCGATCGTCGTCGCCAGGCCCACGCCGCAGTGTTGCCGTGCCGCCCTGACCAGCCCCGGCTGCTGCCAGGCCGCCGTGACGCCGGAATCGCCGTGCCTAGCGCCGCGGCTAAGTTTTGGTCACGTTGCCGATTTCGCCGCCGGCAACTGTCGCCGCCACAATCATGGGGTTGCCTCAGCAGCATTGACCACCCAGTGACCTTCCCCGACCGGAATGGAGGCCAGCGCCGCCCAGATCGGCCGGATTCTTCTCCCATCGCTGCCGCTCTGTTTTAGGCATTTTCCGGCTAGCCGCCGCCTCCGTTGGCCATGTCGACGTAGTAAATGCGTCGGGCTCGCCGAGCCGATTCCAATAATACCCAATACCATTGCTTTCCAGCCAGTAGACGCCGCCGACGGTTGTTGCCGGAAAACCGCCGAAACTTGCCGGAAAACCACCAAAACTTGCCGAAAAACCGCCAGAAAATCGAATTCGTTGGAATTCGTCAGATCTTCCGAGGAGTTCATCCAGTTGATCCCGATAGAACGTCGGACGCCGATGAGCGCTGAATTCGAGCTTCGAGATGCGTGACAAAACCCTAGCCATCGCCGATTGCCGACGATGTGAAGTATAATTACCTCCGATTTGATTATTTAAAATTGAGATGAATGTTAGCACAGTATGCTAGATTTGATTAACTGTTATGAGTAATGCTAATTATGAGTAATGCTAATTATGAGTGAAGGGATGTAAGTGATCTAATGAGAGCATGATAAGTGATTACGACATAACTTAGAAAAACACGATAAGATTGGTATAAATAGGAGTTAGAATTTCTTTCATATTTATTATTATATAATTGTTGATTGTTATGGTAGATGTTGTATCGTGAGTGTGTTTGATCATAACGAGTTTGATTCATCATTTCGTTAGTGGGCGTTAGTATTTAGTTTTGATGTGTAGGTACGGAGTAGGAGCTCACCGCTTAGGCGCGATGACACGCTTGGAGCTTCTACCAGGTCCGTTTAGGACTCGACTCTATTTTACATCTTTCTATTGTATGTTTATCTTATCATTTGCAGGACGGGTTAAGTGGCATTTTATTGGATCCCATTTAACTTGGGCCATCTAGCCGAACAGATTTCCGGATTAATAACCCCTCAAGGATGAATTCAAAAACAAGATCCACCACAAGTTGCCTTCGGGCCTATTATATAAATCCCTACCCAGCTATATATATATGTAGTTTTCGCGTTTTCAGTGAGATGAGAGATGGAGAAACTGACTGCACGTACCATGAGCGGATGCCGTGATAGTCAAAGCGGGCTCTAGATTAGTGCCAGCGGACTGTTCCATTCCCAAGGGATCCTGACAACTCCACTAGGGTTGCTAATTGAGCGAGCCAGCTCGTGAGCATTTAGCGTTCGACTCTACTTGACTCGACTCGACTCGAAACTCGACATTTAAATGCTCGACTCGAACTCGAATCTTATGAGACGAGCTTGAGCAAGGTCGTGCTCTGACTCGACTCGACTCGTAGTTCGACTCGAACTCGACTCGATAAAATAATTTAATAATATAGTCTTTATATTATATTATATTATATATATATATATATATGTGAAATATAATAACAAAGAAGCAAGATAGTTGAGATGTTAAGTATTCACCTTGATGACTTCAAGGTTGTGGGTTCAAACTGCATTGGCCTTATTTTTTTAAGTGAGGTACTTTTGACGAGCTGGGCGAACGAGCTCACAAAAATTAAACAGTTTAAGTATATTCGAGCTCGATTCGAGCTTGAACACATAAAAGATATTCGAGTTGAACTCGAGCATGTATGTCCAAAACTCGTTCGATCTCGAGTCGAGTTTGAACGAGTTTTGAACTATTCGAGCCAAGTTCGAACACATGTTGAGCTCGGCTCGCTCGCTCAATGAGCACCCCTAAACTCCACGTTTGAGTTCCTCGCACCTGGAGAACGTGGATGTTTTCTTTCACATGAGAGTTTGCTCTCATAGCCAACTTGTTATAGTTATTTTATTTTTCGGACCAGTAACACTTGTTACTGACGTGTTTTTATACTATATGTAGGTAATAATCACGAGTTGGAGGAGCCAGCTTGAACGGAGGAGCATTGTTGTCGCTTGCACACATGTCAGTCGATAGAGTGGTTAATACTTTATTTATGATGCTATTATATTGTTAATGATGTGAAATGCTAAGACATGGTAGGATATGATTAAATGAAATGATATGATGTTATGACATGATGACAAGAGGTGAGATGTGATCAGAGTGCACAGTAGAAGTGTGGCCCAAGTTCTATAATGGATATATAGTATATTAGATGGTGTGTTAATAAAATTGTTGATATATGCATATATATTGGTATATATTGTTTTGACAGCGTGGACCCTAATTGCACTTTTAGGGGAGACACTATCTGTTTTATTTTAGAATTTTTATTGAGTTTAATCGTAATTGTATTGGGGTGTGCTTGAATTGCATGTCATTCATGTAGTACTATGTTAAGGTTCGTGCATTCATCAATACATTGTGAGTTGTATCTTCATCTTAAGACGCCGAGATTGGATCCGCATGAGTTAGGTTCGGGTTAGCTAACCTAACCGAGGCCTGTAACATGCCAGTTCAGTTCATCAGCGTGAACCGGATTTGGGGTGTTACACCCCTACGGCGTCGGTGGTCGCTATGCCGTCATGTCGACAACATCCGACTACCCTAGCCAACCATAGTCGGATCGGGCCATGCGGTCACATATCTGGCTATTT
Organism: Piper betle; assembly: GCA_033002965.1. Classification (NCBI taxonomy): domain Eukaryota; kingdom Viridiplantae; phylum Streptophyta; class Magnoliopsida; order Piperales; family Piperaceae; genus Piper; species Piper betle. Next base: position 127,484 of record JAURVB010014595.1, on the reverse strand, counting down.
TTTTGTTGCATAGCCAAATCTAGCCACCATAAGTTGGATCTAGCCTTTCCCCGACCAAATCTTGTCGGTGACAGCCAAGTCCAACCTGTGGTAGTCAAACCTAGCCAACAATTGCCATATCCAACCACATAGCAAAAAGAATGGTATCTTGCTATTGTTGACGTCGGAAGTGTTATGAGCTTGGCCACGCGTGGGCCCTGTGACGAGCGACAGTGCTCTGTGGCTAGGTTGGGCAGTGTACTGGCGACAATGGCATTAAAGGTCGTGAGGGTGTGGACGTATATGGCTGTCGTAGGCTCCGTAGGCGTTGCCGCCGCCAGTGCCTTTAGGAAATGTTTAGTTTTTTTTAATTTTTTTATCTTTAAATAATGGATATGAGACATCCTTATAATTAGATAGCCCCCGATCAAAGTTTAGGATAGAAAATTATTTTTGCTTCGAACGCACCTCAGCACCTATATATATTATTATTTTTCGTTTAAATATCAATAAATATTCATTTAGAATTTATACAATATTGATGAATGGATTAATAGTGATTTAATAGTACTCATACATCTCACATCTAAAATTAAAAGCATTTTTAAGTAAAAAAAATTTATGGTGACGTTCTCCACCTACGTTTCTACTTACATACCCCACAAACGTTCCCCACCTACTCTACGTGTGACAACTACCTAAAGTAAATGTATTTTATCATAATTAATATTTATGTTTATTTTGTAATGCAGGTGAAGAATATGGGTGACAAGACCAGTATAGCACGAGTCTTTGTAAATGAACGTGATAATAATCATTTTGTGAAATTTTATAATAATAAAAAATTATTTTTGTTCTACTAATACAAATATTGAGCACTTAATCTTATTTAATGTACAATTAAGAAGAAATATTTTCTAAAATAAAAATAATTATTATATATCTTATAAAAAATTTAAAGACCGTATAAAATGTAAGAATAATAAAAGTGTTAATAAGAGTAAGATAAAGATAAAAAGAAATAAAAGAAGAAAAGAAAGATATCGTTTATTTTTATTACTAGTAAAGTATAAATTTAATTTATATTATTAAAATAAATTGATCAAGTTATTGTGAATGAAATTATATTTATTAATGAATTTAAGTTATTAATTTAGTATCAGTTTTTTTATTTTTTAATTTTTAGGCTCATAAACCTATAAATCAAATGTAATTAATATATTAATATTATTTTGTGGGTACAAATGAATTGTATAAAAATTATATAAATACAGTTTAAATTAAAAAACTTCACTTATTAATATAAATTTACACGAAGATTTCACGGATGCAAATGGTACTGATGAACCCCGTAAAACATGTTTAGGGAAAAGGCACCTCGAGGAGAAGAAGGATGAAGGCGGGGCTGCCCTTCCTCCCCATCCTCCTCCTCCTCCTCCTCTTCCTACGCCGCCCCTACCCCGTCTCCTCTTGGAAGAAGGACGAGTTCCGAAACTGCAATCACACCCCTTTCTGCAAGCGAGCCCGCGCCCGCTCACCCTCCCCCGCCGCCTCCACCCTGGTCGCCTCCCACGTCCGCATCCTCTCTGGCGATCTCGTCGCCGAAATATCCGACTCCGATCACCCCGCCAACCCCCTCCTCCTCCGCCTCTCCGTCTACCAGGGCGGCACCCTCCGCCTCGCCGTTGACGAGGATCCCTCCCTCGACCCACCCAAAAAGCGGTTCCAGCCCCCGACGTCGTCCTCCCCGACTTCCACGCCTCCAAGCTCTGGCTCCAGCGCCTCTCCCCCTCTTCCGACGCCAACTCCTCCGTCGTCTACCTCTCCCCCGACCACGAGGCCGTCCTTCGCCACCAGCCATTCGAGGTCTACGTCCGGGCGGCGATCGCCGGTGGCGGGCCAGAGAGGAGGCTCATCTCGCTCAACCACAACGGGCTGTTCGACTTCGAGCAGCTTCGGGAGAAGAGGCGGCGGAGGAAGAAGGACGAGGAGGGGAACGAGTTGGAGGAGGAGGAGGACGACGAGGATTGGGAGGAGCGGTTTCGCTCCCACACCGATTCCCGCCCCTACGGCCCCCAATCGATAACCTTCGACGTCTCCTTCCATGGCGCCGACTTCGTGTACGGCATACCGGAGCACGCCTCCACCAGCCTCGCCTTGAAGCCGACGAGGGGTCCCGGCGTCGACTTCTCCGAGCCCTACCGCCTCTTCAACCTCGATGTCTTCGAGTACGATCACGAATCGCCGTTCGGGATCTACGGATCCATTCCCTTCATGCTCGCCCACGGCAAGTCGTCCGGCGCCGTCGGCTTCTTCTGGCTCAACGCCGCCGAAATGCAGATCGACGTTCTCGCCCCCGGCTGGGCGGCGACGGACGAGAAGCGCATCGACACGCTGTGGATGAGCGAGGCGGGGATCGTGGACACCTTCTTCTTCCTCGGGCCCGGACCCAAGGACGTGGTAGAGCAGTACACCGGCGTGACCGGGCGGCCGTCGCTGCCGCAGCTGTTCGCGACGGCGTACCACCAGTGCCGGTGGAACTACCGGGACGAGGAGGATGTGGCGGAGGTCGACGCCAAATTCGACGAGTTCGACATCCCCTACGACGTGCTGTGGCTTGATATTGATCACACCGATGGGAAGCGTTACTTCACATGGGACAAAGCCCTGTTCCCACACCCGGAGGTGATGCAGCGCAATCTGGCCGCCAAGGGGAGGAAAATGGTCACCATTGTTGATCCTCACATTAAGAGGGACGAGGACTTCCATCTGCACAAAGAGGCCACTCAGGAGGGGTATTATGTGAAGGATGCGAAGGGGAATGATTTCGATGGGTGGTGCTGGTCAGGTTCTTCGTCTTATCCTGATATGTTGAATCCGGAGATTCGGGAATGGTGGGCTGACAAGTTTTCTTTCCAGAGCTATGTTGGTTCCACGCCGACATTGTATATCTGGAATGATATGAATGAACCCTCTGTGTTCAACGGCCCTGAGGTGAGCTTGCCTTGTATTAGTTTGAGATTCTGCAGTGACTTCTGTGTTCATTGATTCATAGTTTGCTCTGAGATAAATTTTGTTTGTATTACAAACATTAGTTGCTTTAATACTCTAATTACACGGGCATCTCTATGGACTGGGCGTTGATTGCAGAAGCAAATATTGTTTCATCTGGTTCCAGCATAGAGAGCTTGATGCAGTCGAGGAACTTGTGGTCGGAGATGTATCATTAAATTGAGTGGGAGCCGGCCCACCTCCAATTCAGTAGTTTTCTGTATGTTTGGAACCTACGAGTGAGAGGGGGACATTATTGTTTATTCTTGTCTTTTGTGTCGATTATTTGTATCCAAAAGTTCAATTAGTTTGTTCGCTTCTCAAAAGATTTGTTTATGCTTCTTTCTTTTCTTTGTTATTTAACTTGTGATCATATGAATGATCTTGATTAGGTTTCAATGCCACGAGATGCTTTACATTACGGTGGTTTCGAACATCGAGAAGTGCATAATGCTTATGGATATTATTTCCACATGGCTACGGCCAATGGACTTCTAAAAAGAGGGGAGGGAAAGGATAGACCTTTTGTTTTGTCAAGGTCGTTCTTTCCTGGAAGCCAAAGGTATGGAGCAGTTTGGACGGGTGATAATATAGCCGACTGGGATCATCTTAAAGCTTCCGTCCCTATGATTCTGACGCTTGGACTTACTGGCATGCCCTTCTCTGGTAAGTAGTTATTTATTTATAAATGAATCACGGTTAAGCAAATTTCCTGTGAACCGTGATAGATTATTACTTGGAGAAACAAGTGAAATTCATGATTTTGACCAAAAATATCTAGATAAATTATAACACTAATCATACTTTCATTGTTGAATGACTAATAAATTTGTTTGTAAATAAATGGATATATTTGTGAATCGGTAACTTAAATTACTCTCACCTGGAAAGGCGTTTTACAAAAAGTTAGAGGCCAATACCGTGTTCAACACACAGTAATAATGACTCTGACAATACTCGGAGAAGGACGTTAACAGATGAAATTATCTTATCCACGCACATTTGAAATAATGATTCATGGGGGAAAGAGTAAACTGGAAAGTTTGAGCAAGAGAAAAATAAAAAGAGGGCATAATGTGGGTGGAAGAGCCAAGTAGAGGACGAAGAACCACACACCACAACATTTACACCATTGATCTCGGAAAACTTTGATTACATTGTAGAGAAACTTTTATATACACAACCAAGCCGAGACCAAGAATTGGGTGTTCTGTGACACCAAAGCAGGATATATTACTAGAAGTAAATAGTGAAAATGCATCTTGGAAATGAATACTGAAACATTGGGATCTTGTCTGGTGAGAGAGTTTTCCACTTTGTTTCTGCTTGGTTTTGGCGTTCATTTCAATGTGAAAGCAATTGGTGACACAAAGCTTGTTTGACTGACCTGATCTTGTTAGGATGTGATGATGCCGATGCTGATGATTAATAAAACACGGCTATAATGGAAAAGTTCTCGTCCACTGTTTGGTCACTTTTATTATTTCATATTTTTGTGCCACTTACACTTAATTTAATGTGTAATCTAATTTAGGGGCGGATGTTGGTGGCTTTTTTGGCAATCCAGAGACAGAACTACTTGTTAGATGGTACCAACTTGGTGCTTATTATCCTTTCTTTAGAGCGCATGCCCACCAGGATACTAGGCGACGAGAGCCTTGGTTATTTGGGTATCAACCAAAACCTTTTTGACCGTTGCTTCACTTTTTTTATTGTCAATGATTCTTTATGGAACTATTTGCTTTTATGTTTATGGAAAATTATAGTGTCTCCCCCAGCTTGTCGTAGATTTTTGACATGTCATGTCTAAGAGCTATTATGTCTTAAAATCAAGCCATTTATTTAAACTATGCTCCTTTATTTAATGTTGGCCTGTTAGAGGAGTGTGTGTGAATGTCAAGCCATAATTTGAATCCTTAAATGGAGCAGGGTAAATACTTATTTCTGACATGAAAGATGTGAGCACAGCACATTGTCTGCTTCCTATTATGAATTTAATCAAATAAATGGATTGTTTAATATTGCATCATGTTAAGATTTTTTTCAATATTTGTGGAAATTAAATTGCAGCTAGTTGTATTGAGTGATTATAGATGCACTGGCATGATATTTGGACTGCTGGCATTCTAAACAATTGCCTTTAAATGATGTCTGTGCAGGTTGATTAGGTGCCTTGGTTACTTGTATCTATCTCATAGCAAGCTTATTTGCTTTTGTATACAGTTTCTGGAGTACCTACTCTGTATATCATGTTGTTGATACTTAATGAATTATTGTCATATGTAACGCAGAGATACAAACACAAAAGTTATAAGAGAAGCAATACGCACACGGTACACATTGCTGCCATATTTTTACTCATTGTTTAGAGCAGCCAGCCTGACTGGTGTCCCAGTCATGCGCCCTCTTTGGATGGAATTTCCTGCCGATGAAGCTACATACAACAATGGGGATGCCTTCATGGTTGGAGACAGCCTTTTGGTGCAGGGCATTTATGAAGCGGTCTCTCTCTCTCCCTTTCGCTCTGTCTGCCCTTCTTTCTTTTTTTTCCTGATTTTCATGGTAAATATGTTAGGGAGCTAAACATGTCTCAGTGTATCTGCCTACTGGACAAGTTTGGTATGACATGAGAAATGGGATCCAATACAGTGGTGGTAAATCATACAAGTTGGACGTTACAGAAGACACAATACCTTGCTTTCAGAAAGCAGGTACTATCATACCTAGAAAAGACAGATTCCGACGAAGTACAAAGCAAATGGGAGAAGACCCTTACACACTGGTACACGTTTGATGCTTTTGGTATTTTTTACTTAATAAGATGAATCCATGGTTTCTCTCCCCCCTCTTTTTACTCATATGATTACTTGGGAATAGATGAATTTGTTAAAAAAATTTAGGTTTTTCTTGTATTTGCATGATTAAGTATGATCAGCATTTATAAATTGTCCTTATGTGGCAAGCAGTTAGAGATTAAAGAGAAGCGCAAGAGTTGGAAAAAGAAGATCAGTAGATAAGGGAGAGACAATTTTTATTATTTCAAAATCGAGTTTTATTCATCAATCTACTGTATATAAATGCTAGGGAAAAAAACAATTCTATGTAGTAGCAAACTATCATCATCATTACCACCATCACCATTGTCTCCACCTTTTGTGCAGACAAACATTCTAGCGCAACGCCATTTGTAAAAAGTCACTTGCAATATGGGAATTAATTCATATTTAATTTTGCATGTTAAGCACTTGTAACGAAACTGGTCCATTTGATCAATTATGATTTGATTTTGTTGTGGTACCAGGTAATTGCACTTAACAGGTCCGGATCAGCTGAGGGTGAACTCTATGTTGATGATGGCCAAAGCTTTGAATATCAGCAAGGTGCATTTATCCATCGTCGATTTGTGTTTGCACATGGAAAATTGTCATCAGTAAATCTATCCCCATCGGGTTCACATGAAAAGCACTTCTCTACCAATTCTGTTGTGGAAAGGATATTGTTATTAGGCCTTCCATCTGGTGCAAAAGAAGCATTGGTAGATCCAAGTAATAATAAACTTAAGGTTGAAGCTGCTCCACTTGTTATGCGCACCGGTTTGAAACCAGTTGCTCTTGTCATCCGTAAACCTAATGTCCGAATTGTTGATGATTGGACGATTAAGATTTTGCAGAGTTCTTAGCGGATGACATTGTTGGATTATCATTTGTTCTAGAAGCGAAGAGAAGGTATCCTTTTAGTTTTTGTTTTGTACAAAAGAGCACCTATTTGTTTACCCTCATATTGTCATGAAACAACCTCTACATTTAAAAACCCGTAGTGACATAGACTTGAAGAATCTATTTTGTTATTTGTAGTTACCGGCAGTAGAGTATTAACTTTGACTTTATTGAGGTTTTACTCTTCCAAATTATCTTAGATCCAACCAAGATTCTGGCATTCACTTTAGCATAATTTATCAATTCAACTCTTTTTTGACATGTACACATGACCTGACTTTAAAAATTGGCGCCTCTATGCATTATTTTAAGTGTAGATTGTTGGGAGTCGGATTATGGTCAAGTTAGAATTATGTCAGATGCATTTTTTAGACCAGTTTCGTTGCCTAATCTAACTCAATTGAGTTCACATTCTGTTCTTTTCACAGTTTTATTATTTCTCTCGTTCCCATTATTTTCTCTCATTTGCATACCTGAGTCATTGTACACCCTAATTTATTATCTTCATTATGCGAAGACTCCAGTTTCGAGCTCATGTTTTATTTTTCCTTTATTACATTGATTACCACCTTTCTCACCTTCTTATGACCTAATGCATCCTTCTTTTACGTTATTTCCTTACCTTCAGATCATCGCGCAAAAACACGATCCATTCTCCACTCCCCACCCTTCCCTCCACGTACTGTAACATCCCGTGCCCGTAATCCTCTTCAAATTATTATCACACTTTACCCTCCATCAAATTTACAAATTCATATCATTATACAGGCATGATAGGAGACGATTCAAGCCAGCACAGACAGGGAATAGTCACATGTCTAATACGATTGAAATGGCAACGCTGAACTAAATCAAGAGTCAGAATGCTTGTAGATAACTACTTGAGGATTCGATGAAATCCACGCATCAAGCAAACTTAGCTTGGGATGTTACGGATGCTAATAATTTCGTAGACGCGGTAGATGGTAAAAGCAACGTATTTAAGACCTTAAACATATGAAGTAGACCAAATCACAGCGAACTTTTTCAGGATGCAAAGCTTTACCTACCTAGAAACTGTAGAATCAAGGATGAAAGGGCATTGTAAAAACTACTGGTAAGATGCTGAACATTAAATAGAAGAGAAGCGAAATCTGCAGAATAACATACATCCTAATCCCGTGATTTTTAGGACGTTTAAGTATCCAAATTCCATATCATTATCTAAAATGGATTTACAGAAAGTGATTGGTGAAAGGTAATTTCGCAAAGCATGGAACCAACCCCAGCGGTACCACAAAAATGGACAGCCAAGAAGCTCATAATACACGTCGTAAACTTAAAATTAATAAACATGTGTACCGTTTCCATTAGGTATTTGTTTTCAGCCTCTTAACATCACTTTCAGGAACACTAGCATCACTTCCATTGCCTTTATCAAAATCCATCGTCTGTCCTTTGATCTGCATTCATTTCAGCGACCAAATCAGTCGATTACATCGTATTGAGATTCATCACCAGCTTTGCTGCACTACAGCATAATTTAAATAATCATGACTTTAACTCTCATAGTTGGTACGTAAACAGAAATGGCAAGTTGTATGCACAACGCTTATCAGACAAAAACAGGATCAACCTTCACAAACGGCATTTGATAAATAAGGACACATGCAATAGTTATAATAACGGAGTCCAGTCCTAGTTTATGCAGAATAATCTTTTCATATCTTCTTTGTCTGTAGGATACTATACCTTATTCTAGTAATAGCATAATTTGTCATTAGGAATCTATGTAGCTGATGAAATGACAATTATTAACAAATCAATTAGTAAACTAAAGATCATGCATTGCCTATGTACTATATCTTCTTTCTTTGAACTGATCTTGTCTATCCTACTAGTTTTTTTAATTTTTTCAGTTAAATTTATCAACTTTCTCAAAATATTTGTTAATTAGAGCCCTTACTACAGTATAAGTAGATGTTTAATGATGGATGCTTCATGAGAGCATACTTATCTAGCGTTCTTTTACAATCAGAGCCTATTTTGAGAAAGGAGCGCATGACACACCACAAGCTTCCAGTGTACATTGGATCAACATGGAAATTTGGATTCAACATACTGATTTATTTATATAAAAAGGCTAAGAATAAAAGCCTTCTTCATGAACATAAGCTATCAAAACTTCAAATTTATTCCAACCACAAAAACAAATTGATCTCAATACAACCATATCGGCAATAAAAGTCATGTAACTTACTGTTTCGTCTGGAACAATGGCATATCTTTCTGACGGTGAAACCCAGAGTTTTCCTGCTTAAACCAGAAACAAGCTTAAGCACACCCCAGAAAGGATAGAAAGAAAAGGAACAAAAAAGCAATAACTATAAAGAAGTACAAATCAAAAGTAAACAGCTAACCTGATATAGTTTCAGAATTTGAAGACGCCATCTGCTGAAGACAAGTCCCATTAGAACTCAAAGCGCCAATAATGGACGGCGTATTCCTGCAACCTCTCAAACAAATCTTAGAATCAGAATATCTTTGTTGTGGTACCTAAATCCTCCCAAGCACTCAAACAATCAATAACCTAATTTTATAAAAGAAAAGCTGCAAAAATTCTTAGTATTGTAGTGAATTTTTTAATAGAAAAGTTATTTCAATGCTACTGTTTCAATGAAGTGAGGGAAAAGTAAATGTAACCCAAACATCAATTATTTAGGAATTCAATGAATGAGAAAGAAGATGGTATCATAGTTTTAAACACCATACCCAATTTTCATGGGGTATGCGGTATAGTCAGTTTAACCGGTCGAACTGGGTTGAACCAGATTTAACATGTTATATCGGATATGGCAAAATATAAAATATTAATCCTAAATTTTAGACTTTTTGTTAGAATTATTAATAATTGGTAGGAGTATAATTAAAAAATTCAATTTTTTATAAGACATAATCATGTTAAATTAATTAACAAATTATTCCACATTTTTAACTTATAAGAACAATAATTTATTTTATGATATTATTTCTTAGACATACATCGATATATATTGCATTTTTTCTTTTTACAAACAAAATAAGATAGATTACATATATATAATAAAATATATTGTTTTATTCTTAAATAAATTTGTTAAAAGTTAATTGTTAAACTCAATTAGATCTAAATTTATTATAACATAGTTAAGAGAAATAAATTACCCATTATAGGGGAAATTGTTTGAGCACAATTTAAAGTTAGTTGGAATCTTAAAGCAATAGATTATGATAATAAAGTTAAGAAATATAATTATCTATAATTAAAGAAATTTTGTAAGGCTTAAATGGTCATTTGAAAGGTATGAAAAAATTTAAAAACATGTTAAACATATTGACTACACAAGGTTTGAACTTGGAAGTGAAGGTGACATGATAACTTAGCCACTAAGAAGGTGCAAAATTTTGATGTGCTTTTAATTTCATTAATTTGTCTTTATGCATGAGTTGTACAATAGTCACCTACAAGAAAATAATCCCACATCACTTCCAAACTCATAAAGTTGGAACTTTTCCCACTATAAATGGAGAGGTCATCCCCCGACTCCCATGTGAGTAATAATCTTACATATCTTGGACCGGCTTGATAGTGAACTGTGTTGGTTCAATGTACCACCAATACACCAGTTTCGATGAAAATCAAGACACCGATTTTGATAAAAATTGGTGAAAATCGTGGGCATCCATGCTCCTTACCGGATTGGGCTCTTGTGAAAATCGTGGGCATCCATGCTCCTTACCGGATTGGGCTCTTGGTCAGTACTTGATAAACCAGGTCAGACTGGTTAGTCTAGTCCCATATTTGAAATTGTGGATGGCTTTTGATTATTAATTTATTTATAATCAAGTTAACTAAAGCAAACATTTTTTGTAAAATCCCCCAAAATATTAACCCTATGTCCAATGCCTACCCAGATGTGTAAATATTTAGTCCTATGTCTAGGGGTGCATGGCGTTTTATAATGGTCTTTGGTTTCGGATATTGGGTATGGGTATCTGATTTCAATAATATAATTTTTTTAAAATATATAGTTAATATGATTTAAATTTTATTATAGATAACTGATGAACCCTATGTACAAGATACCCATACCCAATATAGCTATTTCAAGGATGGAATTTCTTAAAAGTGGGTGAAATATAAAATCCCTCCTCAAAATAGTTAGTCCCACATCCAATACCTACCGAAGTAAAATCCAATATATAATGAAGATGTACTTATGCTTTTCAGCTTTGGTTAACTAGTTTTTAAAAAATGACTTAGGTTCATCATTGCACTTGGGCTAAGTTACATTTTTTTATTCCGTTTATAACAATTGATTTTTGTATCATTGTAAAGCAATAAATTATAACTTATTTTTTGAAAGCAGTTGATTATAACTAATTTCTGCTAACGTCTCAACTATTTTTATGTCAACATCCAACTATGTATGCCAAGTAAATTTTCTGTTGTTAGCAAGTCAAAAACCTAACCCTGCCTAGACACCATCATAGTCTTTCTACATGGGTTGCATCTCCTTATATGGTTGCCATCTCATGCAGTCATAGTAGGCTGAACGCTACAGGAAGAGGAAAGGGTGTTTACTGCGGACAGTGCGAGCTCTTTTAGCTGCCACCACCTGTGAAAGGCTTTGCCAAAGTCAATGTCATCCAGCATTTGCCTGATGCAACTTGCAAATTTGTTATTTTCCACCCTGCCTTAAGTTGTCACGTTGCCATGCACACATGCACCATAGTAGTTTGTAAAAGACAAACACAAGAACTGAGACTACCTTTTTATTCACGCTTCTACAAGGATCACTATATGCAAGGTGTTTAAGAGAAAATGACAATCAACAACTGAAAAAGAGTAATGGCAATTACCGATCAAATGTGTCTCCTTGTCCAAGCTGCCCACTTGTACCTCTGCCCCAAGAAAACACGTTATGCCTTTCAGTGAGTGCAAGTGTGTGCCTCCATCCACAAGAAATCTGTACTACTTTCTGTAAAATGGTCTCTGATTAAGTGAAATTTACCATTGAAATCAACAAAATTTAGGACAAAAATAGATACCTGCTCATCAGGCAATTTTACTTGCAAAGGTGAACAATGATCAACATTATCACCGACACCAACCTGTCCAAACTGTAGAGCAGACAATCAAAGTGAAAGTCCTAAATTAAAAACCAACCAATTTATTTGAAAAGGTAAGCAGCTTTTTGCTAAAAAGAAAAAACAAATCCCGATTAATAAATCAGAGGATAGCTCTTTAGCACTTAATAAGCCGAAATTAGAGTCAGTTTGGCTCGATATAAAAAAGGGAACCAAAACATTCATAAAGCATATAGTTATACAATGATGTCAAGAAAACCCCCAGGTCCTGGTAATTATTTATGATCAATCAGGAGGACAAGAACGTTAACCCCTCCCTCCCTCACTCAGAAAAGTTTTAGTTTTTCTTCAGCATGCATTAGTGGTTATGACTTGAGATTTCAACTCAACAATCAGACTGGGCCCCACTTCTCATAATGATAAACATTAAGTAAAAAACAGAAACATTTAATTAAGTAAAGACAAAAATGCATTGTACTGTAAAACAGATTAGCAAACAACAAACAAGATGATGATTAATGATACCTTGTTCCATCCCCATCCAAATAATTTTCCATCAGATGTGAGGGCCATAGTGTGCCTCCAACCACCAGATATCTGAATGGAGGCAAAAGTTAGATCACTTGCCTACTCTCTCAATTAATGAGGTTTTAAATTATTTCCTCAATACATATAACAAAGCCATCAAATACACTTGAGAATTAATGCTTTAACTCCAATCTGAATAATTATATATTCTAATTTCTCAAGTTGTTCTCAACATGTTGCGGTATTATAAAACTTACAAATCTAATCTAACAAAGTATGCAACATATTTGTAAAACTTTAGAGCAAAACTATGACCTGAGAAATGGAATAATTTTTCAAGGCCGCAAGCTGATGAGGGACAAGGTGATCTTCAAAATCTCCATGTCCTAGTTGACCATATTTACTCCATCCATAGGTGTATAAGCTGCCAGATGAGGAGACACAAATGGTATGTCGCCACCCACAAGCAACCAAAACCATCTTTTCTCCCTGAAAATATTAGAACCATATGTGTGAAGGTCTAGAAGTAAAAAACGTGGCTGTCAGTTTTTCGTAAGATTCGAAGAAAAAAGTAACATGAGGTCAAATCGAAAAATTGCCATATATTGAGCAAAAATAAAAAAATAAAAATAACAAATAGGCTAAAAACTGTTGTGTTAATAAACCAAAATATTTTCAAGTAAAACAATCACATATGTTTTAACTGTGCAGTTTATTAATGCCATGATAATCACGTACGTGACCAATCAAATATTAAACCCATTCCAGACAGGAAGAAAATGTTATGGCAAAAATAGTTCAGCTCTGTAAAGTATGCAAAGATCAGATATATATAAACATAATTTACAAAGCCATGCCACAATCAAATCTTAAAAAGAACAAGATGCAAAAAACACTTATGACTATTACACCTAGATGAAACAAGAGGACAAAAAAATAAATCTTTCTCAAGGTGAAAAAGGAAGATCAAATAACCAGAGTCCAGTTTCATGAAATGGCAACTTTTCAGAAGATTTATAAGAACCTACATCTATGGATAAAACTCTTTCAGGTACTAAGCGATCATTTCGATCACCTAAACCTAGATTTCCATATCTGCCCCATCCCCAGCCATAGACATGTCCATCTTCTGTAACAGCAGCCGTATGTTCAGCCCCTGCAGCAATCATGCTAACTGAAATTCCCTGCAACAATTAACTAATTATTTCTTAGAACAATCATACTTTTGGCTAATAATCTATAAACAGTGTCAACATCTACTAACTCTCCTACGGACCAAACATTAACTACAAATAAACAGTTTTATATCTTTGTCTGTCTGATAAATGGCACCTCATACGAAGCATGCTTGCTAATCTAATTAGTTTTGGTGCATCACTAGAGGTTTATGATATTTACGCTTTTATGCCAATTTTCTTAAATTTCTTTTGTAAGTCTCTATATGATTGTTTGCCCCAGGGATACACCCTTCAAGCACCAATGATAACTCATTGCTTACCAACTACAGTGCAGTGATTTTGTCCATAATAACTGGGATGACTATAGAAGGCGAAGTTAACATATAAAATAAATGGCCCTAATCATATCAAAGTTAATGAATTAATGTAAGCAACACAAAATAAGAACGTAGGCTTTGTGTGCTGTTTGAATTTAGGAACTACTACTAATAAATGATAAAATCCAAAATAACTTCATAAAAGCTAAACTAAGCTACCTGAAAGGCTAAAATTTTTTGTGGCACAAGTGAATCTTCGGTGTTCCCAAGACCAAGCTGGCCATTTTGATTTCTCCCCCAACTGCAGGCAATAAATAAATCAAACTGACAAATGAAATAGTTTCTTCTGGTATAACATTTACTCCACATATTAGGCAGTGTTTAGGCACAGATGCTACAGTGTCACCAAACTGCAAATAGTATTTGTAGACACTACAAAAAAAATTTCAGTATATAAAGGTTAGATAGTCATGCTGATGCAAACACATGTTTCTTCATCAAAAAAGAAGAAATCAACAACTAATACTGGCACTACCTTTGAAAATTATCAAAATCTTTTAAATCCTAAAATGATTTAAAACTAGGGAAACCAAGTCACTTTTGTATCGATTTTCTCCCTTGTGCTTCATTAGAAATCTTTCCCTGTCATTTTTAATGTTTATGCGTCCAGTTGCACCACATACCTACAGATAGAGCATCAAAACTCCAATGTACTTAAAAAACTCTTTTCTCAACTTTAAGACCAGTGTGTATCTTTTTAGTTTCCTTGATCTTTAATGTAGCACAAAATTAGACAACTGTCAATGAATAAGACTTCATTGAAAACCAAGAACAGCTGAGCTGTTACCTTACGGCAGTTTGTCAGCTGCACATTATAGTATGTTCTTGATTGAAATTATTTCAAGTTACAGTAGCAGTCTGTTTCCTAGTTACATTAGTATTTAGTAGCTTAATTCAAGATAGTTAAATTAAAACTAAGAAATATATAGGAAAGTAGCCTACAAATGCCTTACTCAAACAATTTAGAACACATATCGATGTGTGCAAATCATCCTTTTTTCTGTCAAACTTCATTGTGTATCTTCTCAAAGTTTCTTCACTAATCTCTGCTCATTCAATCTCACTACAATTGGCTACTGTGGCAATCCATTTCCAGAACAAGTTAGCTGGCTCACCCCAGCTTTTTATTACAATCAGATTCTGGTTTAAGGCTTTGCAATCAGCCAATGCCTTAGCTGATCCTTGCCAACAACCGGGCTCCATGGTAGCAATTCACGACAGGGAACGCCCTAACCTTATAGAAGCAAAACCAAATGGCATTTCTGATATCAATACTCGTTATCTAGGCTCAAGGCATAGTATGAGCTTTGTTTCATATTGACTTCATGGTTCATGCACGACGACGAAGTTAACTTTGTACTAACTTCATACAGGCGGAATTTACTTCATAAGGTGATAATAACCTCAAGCCATCAATGATGGGGTGCTAATAGGGATGAAATGCCCCCAGGCTGGTAAGTAGATAAACATACACAAAATTGTGCCTTCTCTAAAAGAATAACAACAATAATATTCCTCTTGTAACGGTTAACAAAGAGGATGAAAAAAATGAAAAGCAACTTAGAGGAAGGAAGATTAAATAAGCCAAACGAATTAGGAAAAAAATCATGAAAGCATCTTCCTAGTTCTAGTAGAAACATAAGACTAAATACGACTTAAACTTATAGTAAGAAACAAATAAATAAGACTCAATCAAGAATAGGGAGTAACTTCTAAAGCAACTATAAACTCTTTAAATTAAACACTTCTAATATAAGTAGAAAATATGAAATGGACTATTATAAATAGGATGTCTGTCATCAATCCACAAATCACAATAACATAAAAATTACAATAACCAAGTTAATGTTACTGATGTATAAAAATGACATAAACAAAGACAATTCCATCTTCTAATTAGTACAAATGCTCAAGATTCAACAAGAACAAAGCTTCCAAAACCAAGTAATTCTAAAACATTCTCTAAGAACAAAGATTCCACAACCAAGTAACACAGAAACATTTTCTATTATTAACATAGAAGAAATGCTAGAGACCTTTGCACCACGCCTTGCATAGTTACTGCCAAACAATGACTATCACCACAAGCAATTTGCTTGATCTGTAGACCTTGTAATGCTTTTATAGGTTGAGGAGTAAATATATCGCTTGAATTTCCATGACCCAACCTACCAAAGTCACCCCTGAAATGATAAAGAACCAACCAACTATGCTCAGAGAATGAAAAAGTCACTGAAATGGATTATTATATTATCAAGCTTTCCATATTTTCAGATAAGTCAGTGACACATGCAAATATTTATCCCATTAAAAAAACTTCAACATGGTGCATTTTCGATTGTAAAATTATAAGGCCATATGAAACATGATTCTTGTGCTCGCACCTTATCAAATCTTGACTCAGATAGGATGTTAATAGCCAGTAGAAGAGTATAAAAAACAATTACTATTGAGATGACAAGATTAATAGCGACAACAATTTACCAGTTCTTTTGCTGAAATGCTTTTTTGTTTCTCTAAATTTAACTTACCAAATTAAAACTTCTTTGTAGTATCTAAGTTTTCTAGTCCTCGTCCTCTTATTTCACACAATAAGAATTTGACAAGACAATCAGATTGGGGGCATTAGACTGAATTGCATCACGTCTAACATTGGTTCACGCAGGGCAAGTCAATTTCTAATCACACTGATTACCGTCTAACATTGTTTCCGGCAGTGCAAGTCAATTTCTAATCACACTGATTACTGCAGTAACAGAAGGGCTTCAGAAGCAAACAAAGATGTAAAAGAGAAGAAATAAAAAAGGGGCGAGGGGGGACAAACCATCCCCAGCTATAAACTTGTAACCGAGAATCAGAATAAGCTGTTGTATGGTCAGCCCCACAAGTAATGGATACAATTCCATGACCGTCCAAAGCACTCATCAATGTTGGCAGTAGTCGGTCTTCGGCATCTCCATGGCCCAACTGTCCATCTTCTCCTCGTCCCCAAGAACAAACAATGTTGCCAGCTGAAAATTAGAGAAAGCAAAGAAAAAAGTGACGTCATGTTCTTACCAATTGTTAACACAAATTACTTTATCACAACACCACTGCCACAACAACGGAGCTTAATTCATTCAAAAAAAGGCCTCATAAATCATCATCCAATTCAGATGAATCAGAAACGAAAGATCATAAACTATCACCTGACTGTAATTCAAACAAAGTATAAATCGATTTTGGATGCCAATTTTCGACATTCAAATCAAATCAATCACAGGAAATCAACTTCGATGATCTGTTCAATCAAGCACTTTCAACCCCCTTCACAAGGTTTTTTTTAAAAAAACACAGCTCAAAAATAAAATACTGAGCTGCTTAATACACACAAAAATGTTAGCCATTCCCACCCTCATACAACACGCACATGAACTACCTATAGAACACCATAGTTAAAATAGCATTTTAATTTTAATTTTTTAACAAACAGCATGCAAAGAATGGGGGAATAAGCAAAATCAGCACAAAAAAGAAAAAGAAAAAAGTCATCTCACAGAGTAGTGCAACGGAGTGGCTGGCCCCGGCAGAAATGAGCAGCACCCGGCTAACCGGATCGGTAGGATCGGCCGCCGGCCTACCCTCGGCCATGGTACCCCTTTCTCAGAGCGTCCGCGGAGTAGAAATTGGGGATCGATGGGGAAGGCCAATGCAAGGGGGAACGAGATGTTGAAGAAGAGAGGAGACATATATACCGTGATTGCCGGAGAATTGAGGGGGTGTGAGGCCGAGCTTGTCCAGCGCATTGATTGCGAGAGCGAGCAGTTCAGTTTTTAAATACCCTCCATTAGAAAGATTTAAACTAATTAAACAAATCACTATGATTATCCACCTCTAAATCCATACCTATTACAATCTAATTCAATTTTATATATGTCACAGCTGCACGGTGGGGTTCAAGAACGATCTTGTCAGCGAGCGAACTTCACCAATTATAACCGCATTAAAACGAGAGGAAGAATACAGTTCGTAAAGGAGCGTCCAAGGAGACCATACTGTAACTGAGATGCATGCACATGTGCGATGCCTGTGCAGATGGGAAGAAGATTAAACGTATATCATCGGCCGAATACGCATAAACACCCACGCTTGACTTTGGCTCTATGTTGGACTTCCCAGTCATCAGATGAATGATTTATGGAGTGTGAGTAATCACGGACTTCTGGACTATGAGTGAGATAATAATTACAGATGATGGTGAAAGAGAAATACCATCTTTTTGCGATTACGTTGAAAGATAAAATAGTTCCTACTGGTAGATGCAAGCTGGAGAGAGGAGGATCTGTTGCTACAAGGCCACGTGTACGTGGGTGACGGTGAAAAAGTAGGATTGCCATCAAGGCCTCTTCACACTTCACAGTCGCAATATAAATAAATGGTCCTGTCGTCAACCGTCGCAATTAACGTGTGTCGGGCTGTTTCTGTGAAAGTATTGTTTTCCCAAGCTGTCTGCGACAACGAGGAGGTTGGGTTGGCGTCATTCTCAAAAATGCACATGCTTGGGAATATTTTTTTACCAAACAATAAATACGAATTTATGCGGCAACACAAATACTTTAATTGATGAGAAGCATTATAAATGACTTGCCCTGAAAAAAAGATAAATGACTCCGTAAAAAGATAATTTTGAGCTAATTAGGATTTTCATACACATATTCGGATCTTCACACCACGAATTAAACCGGCAATTCTCTTTAATTTCCATGCTCTAATAGGATTCACAAATTACCAGCTTGACTTAACTTCCAACCTAATTAATCTCCAATCTGTGTCTCTAAAAAATTTAACATTATGAACCAACGACTATACCGGGGATAATAGAATTCCAAGTAACCAAACTTGAATAGACACTAACGATATTCGATAAATTTTCCACTTGTCATGAATGACACCTTAATTACAATAGATAAAAAATAAAAAAATTATAAACTAGAATTGTGACCAATTGTAGCGTACTTGTTGGGTGTTGGTTTAAGTAGGAATAGCTCTGCGAATTGTTCTGATTTGGGTTTTGGTTTAGAAACCGATGAAGGGGGAGATGGCGTCGCTGCATTGGGGTATCATCGGCTGCATGTTAGTGACGTCAGGTGACATACGTTGGATGATGACTTATAAATGAAGGGCTGAAATAACAAGGTAAAAATTGGGGTGAGAAATGCCTTCTCTTCCGTAGATGCCACGCCAGTGTCATTTTGATTTCTTACCAAGATGTTGAGGCAAGTCTACCCAATCCCAATTGTGTGCTTAGGGAAAAGTCATTGTAAGTATGAAGGTGCTACCTAGCAACATAGATAAATTTAGGTCTAGATGGTTAGTGTAAAGATATTTAAGTGTTCATTTCCTAAACTTTTTAGTTTCTTTTTTTACAATTTAATTTCATTAAAGTTGTTGATGGACATTTCACAATATCTTTTATACTTGGCCATACAATTATCATTAGTGTCACCCACTTATCCATTTATGTCATGTTAATAATGAGTCACTCTCCATCAATGACATTTGATTCTTAAGTGTTTTGTAATTTTTTTAAATAATCGTAAGTTGCCCAAAAAATATGAATTTAAATTTGTATGTCGTTGTACAATTATCAATGATATTTGTTTTTGTTATTTTTTGTGATGATCAACATAAATTGTACAAAAAAAGAAAATAATATTATTTTGAAAAAAATATATTTTCTTGAAAATTTCCGTTTACCCAATATTTTTTATTGATTTATGTTTTCGGACTATTTTACAAATGTCATAAATAAATAATAGTTTCCTAAACCGGATTTACCACGAATGACATTTGATAAAATTTTCAATTATCATGAATGACACCTTAAATACACTGGAGATAAATTTTTGAAAGTATGTTGATCATCTTAATTGGTATTATAAATAGATTATGTTGTAGTTTAAACACATCCTACCCATAGTTTCGTGATTAATAAAAATTAAAAATATTATAAATGAAGTTCGATAATACGATTAATGACATTCAAAATTATAGACTAAATATTATTTTTTCATATATATTTTAAAATATTTTGTATATGTTAGCAAAGACATAAACAATAGTAATTATACATATTTAACCTTGATGATATTTTGTAAACTATGTATATGTTATCAATGATATTGTTAAAACTATAAATATTAAATTTTCAAATATTTTAGTTGGTAATATAAGTAGATTATGTTGTAAGATAAAATATAGACATTAACCTTTTTTTATATTATTTTGCATATATAAGGAAAAAATAGTGTTACTTGACATGTCAATGTCATCAATGACATTGTATAAATTTTGTAAACACCTTAAATACAATTTAGCGTAATGTGAATCTTCCATGGACGCCTATGTACCACACACTTTGTTGAATATGTTATATTCTTTGCCTCCACCTTCTGTATCATAATGACTCTCGATGACTGTATTACTTAGAACCATCCTGAAGTAAGCCATCGACTTAAATTATTTCCCCACTTCAATTTTCACAACAACTTGTGGCCCTTCTGGAGCTTCAATAACATTTTCTTCATTTGTGATATCAACTGGTGGCCACGGAATTGGATCAAACACCTTTTCCCAATTCTTCTCATCCTCAATAAGTTCCCTGACATCAACTACGCTGATAAGTTTGGTGTTGGCAAATATTTTACCCTCTCTATCCCTTGGTTTAGGGTTGCTCATGAGCTAGGTCGGGTTGAGTTGGACACAACTCGAGCTTGGTTCGAACATGTCATGAGTTGAGCTTTGAGTTTGAGTAAACGAATCGAGTTTCAAGTCGTACAATGTTCAAGCCGAATCGGACACGGTCTTGTTCGAGCTTCATCGAGCGGTTTCGAGCCGGACAAATAGAGTGCATCAAGCCACCACTGATCAATCCTTGACAAGAGATAATAGTCGCCTCCTCATTCTTCATTAAACCAAACCCCTAACAAGTGTGCCACCTCTCATCTATTAGCCGGTCAATGGCTGGTGGCGATTCTTCAATCTGCCAATAGTTTCCTCTTCTTTGTTAGATCCATACTTTGACTAGCAGTTCCTCCAATTTGTATGCTTCGATCAGCAATTCCACCACCTATCTACTATGAAACATTTTCACCTTTTTGGGGTTTCCATCTGAGGAGAGCTAAGTAACGATTCCCTATTTTAGTTTATCAGTATTTGTATGGTTTCATCTGTTAATCAGTCTTATTTTTTATTTTATACAGTTGCTTAATGAAGTGTGATGCCATTTTTAAATATAAGGATGCTTTTATCCTATATTTTGTTCCATGTTCAGATGTGTATGCATGATTTTGGCATGTGGTTGGCTAAATGTGTTGGATCTAATGTTGATGCTAAATATGTTGTTTTCCTTTGTACTGATTTGTAATTCATAACAATCTTATGATAAGCTATTATTTAAAATATAATGTTGATATTGCTAAATTTATAATAACAATCAATTAATGTTTCAAGCATTAAAATTAGCTTAATTATTAAGGTTAAAGTAAATTGTATAGCAGTTCTATTTAGCAACGAAAATACCTAAATACAAAATAATAAGGTCTACAACAAACACATAGTTTAACATGCATAGAAAAAACTAAATGTTAAAAGTTTAACACTCACAAAACAAACTAGTCAAAATGCACTGTCTAGGTAAACTAATCAAATCGCCAATGTTGAAGATGAGAGTTGAATAGCATGCACCAAACTTCAAGTCATCAAGTCATATTTTCTTTTTATTCTCCTACAAATCAATAAGATATTAAAAATCAGTTCAAGAATGAATACATTTTCTTCATGGAAACAATTATGATGTTAAAGTGATCATATTAACTATTTCCCACTACTTCATTTGGTCATTTGACGTTTCATTTATAAGCCACTACCTTTAAATTTTTCAATGCTACGATAATAATAACATAATCAAGAAGAGTCTACGACGTATGATAAAATGTAAAAATATAATATTTAAATGGAGAGAAAGTCATAAGTCATACTCTTCTTCTTCTTCAATGCCTTCATTTGAGTCTACAACATTGTTTATATGTCGCAACCAGTTTTGTGCACATATAAGTGCCTCAATAATTTTTGATTTGAGGCTATATCCATGGTCATTGAATAATCTTTCACTTGTGCTAAATGAACACTTAGAAGCAATTGAAGACATTGGAATGGATAGGATATCCTTGGCCATAGCTAATAGAGACTTGTATTTCATAGCATTGTTCTTCCAGAAATCTATAATGTCAAATTCTACATCCTTTGCAACTTTAAGAATAAAATCTTCTAAATAATTGTCTAGATCAGACTTCAATGATACTTTTGGTCATTCAAATTGCTCAACAAATTTGTTATATGCCTCATCATCAAACATGTTGAAGCATGAACTAGGGGCAATAGACTTTTCTTGTTGTATTTCATCTTCATGTGACCTCCTCTCAATATCATAAAGGTAGAAGATTTTACTCAAGGTTACTTTTAGTTTTGTGGTCTCCTTTCCAACCTCTTCTTTATAAATTAATGGAAAAAAGTATTCTACTATTATCATCTTGAGGTCCAAAGTTGCTGCTATTGCCAACACTAAATTGCAATCTCCCCAGTACTTTTCAAAATTTTCTTTCATAGTTGAAATTCTAGCTTACGACTTGAAAAAGTCTTTATATATTTAGCAGTCTCTTGAATATTATGAATCGGCTCCTTGATGTGTTTCAAACCACACTAGACAACTAAATTCAAAACATGGGCACAACCCCTCACATGAAGATTTAAGGAATATGTAAGGTATTGTTCCTCAACAAACTCATCTTCGTAATTTTGACCATGCTATCATTTGTTGTAGCATTATTTAGTCTAATAGTGAATAACTTGTTCTCTAATCCCTAATCTCTTAAGAACTCAGTCATCATGCTAGAGAGTGCTTGTCCAGTATGTGAAGGGCAGAAATACCAAAAGGCTAAGATTTTTTTCCATCTTCCAATTCTTGTTAACAAAATGAGCTCTGACAGACATATATGATTTTATTTTCAGTGAAGTCCATGTATCTACTGTAAGGCAAACTAGGTTGCCTTTTTAAAATGAGCATCAATTTTCTCCTTTTCTTCTTCATCCATTTTGATGCACTCCCTCTTGATTGTATGTCGAGACACTCTCTCATGTCTTGGTTGAAGTGTTTTGCAAAAAGGTTGAACAACCTGCTTTCCACAAACTTAAAAGGCTTCTCACATAAATTGTCATCTCATCTTTATGTATATGTTCTAGCTGAAGTTCTTCCTACCTCCTCTTAGTTCTTGCACATTTTTGAAAACTTTATAAATGCCTCTTTAATGTAGTCATAAAACCGGTTTTTGAAAGCTTGTACATGTTGGTGCAATATGGACACTTAGCCTTTGTTTCTTCACTTGGCAAGGTAACCAGTATCAACTCCTTCCATCCATCTAATCTTCTTTTTGATTGCTTTTCATTATCACCATCTTCTTTAATATTTTCTTCTTGTTGAACATCAGCATTTATTGTACCACCAATCTCATCTTTATCATCTACAATTGGAATAAGCTCATCATTGTCTATCATGCTCCAAACACCTGACAATCCAAAGAAAACAACACACATTAGGTATGGTGAGTTCAAGAACAAACTTATTATAACTGTAAAATTATTTTTGATTTAAATTATCTTGATGTGCTACTCGAATACCATTTTGTTTAAGTGATTCTGATTTCCTATTCAGGATTAATGGTTTATTAAGACCATAGTAGTTAATATTAAAAATAGTGTTCAAATGCAAGTTGAAAAAGAAAAAGAAAAGAAAAGAAAGAATACATGACAAATATTGTTTTTGGCCGCTAATTTATTTTTAGTTGTATTTGGTTATCATTGTCATAGGAAGTTATTTTTACAACAAACATGATAGACAATTATCTTGTATTTGGTTATCACTGTTCTTGGAAGCTAATTTATTTTTAATGCAAGGAAAGTGTAAACACAAGTTCTTATTGTGTATTCATAAAATGTTTATGTACACAACATATGAAGAATGAAGGACAAGAGATAAAACATAACTACTTAATGCAGCATCTATCATGCTAGGCTTCAATTCTTCATCTGACACGAAAAGTGACTACTTGATCTATAGTATATATTATCTTCTACTAAAAAAATTTTGTTAAATAGTTGACTTAATGGAAACGAAACATGGTTTTCCTTGTGAGGCACAACCTATGTTATACACAACATGCTAATATATACAACTTCAGCTCAAAACAAGAAGCTTATGAAGGTAAAAGATTAATTGGAAATAATGATTTATGAAGACCAACCTTATAACCTGTGAGCAGCCCTTGCAATTATTGCAATCAAAGGCTCGAAGTTGAAGCCACCTCTGAGGTGCCAACAAGTAGCAACTCTTCAAAGTTCTCTGGCAAGTAGCAATTCTTCCAAGTTGCAATTGAAGCCTCTTGAAAGGTTCTCAAATAGAAGGCTCGACCACCATTCTAGTATGAGAAAATGAAAAGTCATCTTATTAGTAAAATAAAGATCAATAAATTCAATTAAATAATTGTCTGCCACAACCTATTTTGTTATAAATATATCTATTAATTTGTTGTATATTCTAACTTTTATCTTATTATGTGTGTTAACTACTAGTGTTTATTTCTTATCATGTGTAATAAGACGATATAGATTACCTTATACAGGCCGAATCGAGTCATGCTTTTATATAGAATAAATTTAAGTTCGAGTATTAACGAGTTGAATCTAACCAAGTTTTATATAACTTGAATTTGGCTCAACAATAATGAGTCTAGTGGAGTTTTTTGCAAACAAGTTGACCAGTCAAGTTTTCCTGTTTGAGTTCGAGTCGAGCCAAGCCGAGCCTCCAAAACTCACAAGCTAACTCGACTCGTGAGCATCCATACCATGGTTCATCATCTTCTGTTTCCTCATCAGACACAAAGTCATCCAGTCCTACTCCTTGTCCAAGTCGTAGTTCGATGCATTTGACTTGAAATTTTTATTGTGGATATTGTCATCTGCTATAACACATGTACTCATCCGTTCACCCATTTTGTGATAGACTTCCACTAATTTAGCACAATGTCATCAATGAATTCTTTCACTGATACATTATATCACCAATGACATGCCAAAAAATAAAGGTAATGAAATTACCATGTCAAGTTCTCCTCTCTATGTGCGTCTCATTGGTTGATTTTCAAATGAGGGTCCTCCTCTATCCTGTCCTACACTCCATTATTTTGTCCCTTTTTAGACTGTCATTGTCATATAAAATGAAAATAAGACTCTTATGTCATTAATAACGTCGCATCAATGAAAATAATTTCATCAATGATTTCTACTTTACATACCTTTCTTCGCGGTGTACATCTCCACCATTTCAAAGAACCACCCCCGCCCCAACCCCCTTCTTGTTCAATTCCCCCATGGTGTCTAAGCATATTATTTTCACCTTCGATAGTTTTGTTACGCTAATCTTCAACCCTACTATACAAAATATAGTATAAATATATTACATCACTAGTGACATGTTACAATACTACTAGACAATATAATTACCTTCTTGAGTTTTCCTCTATATGTACATTCAATTCGTTCATTCTATGATAATGGTCTTTTACTTCCCTTCCACTTCATTATTTTGTTCCTCTCATTGTCTATCATTGTCATTTTAATTAAAATAAATTTGTATGTCATTAATGACTTTCAATAATGTAACACAACTTCATCAATGGTGCATAAGCCTCCATCGTTTCGTGGAATTAATTCCCTCCCCCCCCTTCGTCCTCTCTTATTTCTTGCTCTCTAACCATAGTTTGTTCACATTGGCTAATCTTCTCCCTCCATCTTCACCCTTACCATGTGATCAAATGCGCACTTCTATGACATCATTATCCACACCAACTGCAGGCGCAACTAGGGGCACCTCTGGAGGTAGTATGTATGTAAAACTTATGTTAATGCAACCATCATGCAAGTCTCTCTTCGTGGGAAAAAAAACAACACTAATCTTTGTATTCTTTCATCATCTAATACAATAGCTCTAATTTGTCCATTAACTAAAAAGCTAGGTGCACTATGCACCACTACACGTGGCTGTAAACTACAAAATTGACATTGTCCAATACAAATGTCCTACACATGCTAGTCAATCATCAATGCTATCAAACATACTTTGATTTATTCACCAATTATATAACTAAAGAATAGATCTTTTTAATTACTTTTCAATCATTTTGTTGTCCATATTTATACTCTCACCAACCACCGACGACAATAAAGGGAGACACACAACATTTTCCCATTGTAGTGGTCAGGGATCTCTATTGCAAAAATGGATATTATGTAAAAAAGTACACACTCTCTTTTTCACACACATAATATATGAAATATCTCCCTCAAGATCATAAAAAGCGAAATTCGCTCCCTCTTATAGGTAAATGTCTCTTCAATTCGTAGTGACTATTATAAAATATAAACTTAGAGTAAAATATTATCTCATGTACTCTAATTAACAAATGACATGTTTAAAAATACAAAAAATTATAAAAAATATCAAAAGCACTTGTCATTGATAATTGTACAATGAAGTACTAAATTAAACCCATATCATTCAGGTAAAACATTATTGTTTTATAAAAAAAATTATATAACACATAAGAAACAAATATGATTGATGTAGAATAACTCATTATTCATATAGCACAAATAGTTAAGTAAGTGATATCAATGATAATTACATTTCTAAGTGATAAATAGAACAATAATCTAATACTAGCAAAATAGAACAAACGACAAAATGAAAAAAAATCAAATTTAATTAATTATCAAGATTTAAGATAAAACTTAAATACTTACTGTAATGGTTGGATTTAAGTGGTGATTTGAATGAAAAGGGGAGAGGGAGGAGGGAGAGGGAGGGGAAGAGGATTAGGTTAGATGTCGACACTAATAATGTGAGGGATGAGCAAGAGGAGGGAGGGGAGAGGGAAGGTGAGGGGATGAGGGGTGAGAAATACTGACTACTTCTCATGGAAAGGGGGAGAGGGAAGAGAGGTTGGTTGGGGGAGGGGATGATGAGGGGTGACAATAATCACTAGAAAAGAGGGAGGAAGGGTTGTGGCGACTTTCCAGTAACGATAATGGTAGCAATAATGACTGCAACAACGGCAATAATGATGGTGGAGAAAAGTCCTTACATGTTAAAGAAATCTCTTCGTTCACCGAGCCATATTTATATATTAAATCATTATTGACCCAAACGCAACCCACTATATTTCTTCAGTGCGCTAAATCCCTCTATAGGGTAAAATACTTTTTAAGATCATTTTAAACCTTAAATATTTTTTTCTCCCTCCCACACAAAATAAATGATATTTCTCACTCCAAATTATAATAAACGATGTTTGCTCACTCCTAAAAGTAAATGTCTCTATTTATAATTATATACTTGAAATGAAGTTTGTTACTTAATTTAGATTTTTATTGATTTTATTAATATATTAATTAATTAGTTTATTTATTGTTATATTATTAAGAAAAAATAGAGCATAATTCTATCTGAATTCAAAATTATAAAAAATAAATTCTATTTAATCACTAAATTTTTACTTATTAAAATTAAAACTATTTTAATATTTATATGCAACTATATTTTTTGTTAAAAGTAAATAAATATTCATTATTTTTATTTACAAATATTACAGTAATATTTTTTGAAATTAATTTTTAAAACTTTAATATATATTATTAATAAGTTTTAAATATACTCCATACATAGTGCGGATCTTTGACCGGTCTCTATTAAGTGCTAACATTTCTGTCAATTAAGCTTGCTTCTTAATTAATAAGTTATCTAATTAAAATTAAAATCATGAAAACAAAGACGACGCATGCATTAAGTCAGAATGCCCTCGCCTTCCTTTAGGTCGTCCCATTTTATATATCGACAATAAAGAAATACTCACATTAATTTCCCTTCTTCTTTTTTACAAAGCACCGTCCACAATTTTCTTTCCAATCATTTTACTAATGGATGATTTTCTAGAATGTGACGGCTCAAAGGCGAAGGGCAATAGAGAAAGCTGCCAAATATGACCCGCAGTGCGGGCAAGAATGACTGGACCGCACCAGCCACCATCCACTTCAAAGGGCCCTCCAGAAACGCATTTTCTTTCCAGCCAGGAAAATGCAGCCAAGACGGGAAATTTCTCCTTCAAAAAATACCTCCACTGTGAAATGATGTGGGCGTTTATGAACTGTGCGAGAGAAGAAAGTACTAGCAAAAAAGTATAATATTTTGATAATTTTATTTAGTTAGTTTTACAAAAAAATTATATAAGATATCGTGTCTTGCTTGATTAGACAAATTTTAATTAATATATTAGATATAGATTATAATTGAATTTAAAGATATATCTTATTTAAATAAAAAATAAATTATAGTTATTTAATTTTTTATTATATTTTTCAATATAATTAGATAGACCCGTTAGCAAAAAAGTTAAAAATCGAGGTTAATTGAATTCGTATACGTAACTTTTTATTATGAAAAATATTATTATTATTGTTTTTCAAAAAATTGAGGTTAGAGAATTTAAACTTAGATTCGAACCCATAACTTATATCACGAAATGTATTTTTATTATTTAAAAAAATAAACTTAACGAAATTCGAATTCATAACTCTATGCAAGAGGTACTTTTATTGTATTTTTTAGATTTTGATATATTTTAATTTAGTGATTCACCCATTTTTAATCTTAAATTAGTATTAAATTATTCTTTTATTAATAAGAGTAGATACGAGAAAAGAGATCACCTTTCCTCTTCATAAATTATTTCCTCACAACAAGCACGAGAAAATGAGAGAATTGCTATATAAAATTTTATTTATTTCTAACAAAATTCAACATACTACAAAATAAAAGGGAAATTATTACTTTTTCTTTTTTCACATAATTTCTCTTATTTTTTCATTAAACATACCCTAATGATAATATTTATATCACATCATATTATGACTAATTATATTAATATTTTTTTCGAAAAGGACCTCATAATAGTAAATTTTATATATAAGAAAAAAATGCATATCATACTATTATGATAAAATATATCAGAATGTTGATTTTGACTTTTCATTATTATTCTAATATATTACTTGTCCTACGAGTACATTAAGACATCTTTAGTTGTTGAATCAGTGTTTTAAATAACTTATATTTATTATATTATTACAATAATGTGTACCTGATTATCTAAATAAAGAAGTGATTATGAAGTTAAAAGGGTTTATTTTAATCATTTATTCTTTATTATCAGCTTTTGTTTTTTAGTATGTTGTGTGTAATTATTAAAATTGTAAAAAATAATTATCATTTATTATAAAAGAGGAATCAACTAAAACTTGGATACTTTTTCCTTTATTATATTTAATGATAGTTTAAGTTAATCATATATTGATGTATATCTAATGGTTGTATTGATAGATTGTTGTATGTTAAAACAATCATGGTAAATTCATATATTTACATATTTTAATTAAAAAAGCAAAAAATTATTATTAATTTTTAATCAGGGATGACAATTATATTTATCTATTTCTATGTATTTTATCTAATAAATTATGGTAACTTTTAATTGAAAATTCCTATATGGTAAAAATAATTATAAATATCTACAAAAAATTACTCTTTATCTTTTCTAATTATTATTTTACCCATGATCAATATGATTGAAGGCTATTGTGGTAGAGTGTGAGTCACCAATTATGTCAATAATAAAGCGGAATAACCTAGATATCCTCTACCTCGTCGTCATATTTTGAGAGCTACCTCCTTTAAATTTGTCACTAAGATTTAATTACCTTACTATGGTCCATTTGTGTTGTCAATCATAATAATATGATTGTTGTTAACTATCTGATTAAATCCAAGCTGCATATTGGTACTTGTAACGGTCGATAATAAATTAAATCTTGTCACCACTTCGTAGCTAAAGGTTATATTTTTTCTAAATGATATAACTTTTTGATGAATAGTCATTAGCTAAAAAATATTACAATTTATTGGGATAACTGCAGCCCCTTTTATCTCCTAAAATAAGAAAAAGTTTGAAAATTATAAGTTTTGACATGACCTCATGTGTATAATTCTATTAGTCTTGGTTTAAAATATGGATTATGGTAATTTTTAATTTGTGATTTAACTTAGAATGGAGTTTTATTTTCTAATGTATAATAGAAGATAAGTAATTTTATATTAATTTTTCTGTTGAATTAAATATACGTTCCGTTTTTGGTAGATTTTGTCTACTGTACTACCAGCTCAAGAGGGTTTGGAGGCACCTCCCGAGGGGAGAATGAGTTTGTCGGAGAAGGAAAAGCATTCCTGAAACAGTAAATATAGTTAATTTATCTGTTAGATGGTAATATCGCTACCATCAATCCCTTTTCCCGCAAATATATCAAATCATAATAACAGTCGGGACGGAATGTGGAAAGAAAGAAAAAGCGAGAAAGAAAAGGAAAAAGAAAAGACGACAACCCTTCCCCTCCCTCCTCGGAGTCCACCTCCTTCCCCAACCTCTCGATCCGGCCTCCCAGCCGCCGATCTCCGTCTCCGCCGGCCGTCGACCTCTAATCCGACGCCTGATCCGCCAAGGGGATGGCCTTGTCAGGTATGAGAGGCCTCTCTGTCTTCATCAGCGACGTCCGCAATTGCCAGAACAGAGAGCAGGAGCGCCTCCGCGTCGACAAGGAGCTCGGCAACATCCGTACTCGCTTCAAGAACGAAAAGGCAAACCCCCTCTCTTTTTTCCCTTCCTCATTTCTTCGGTGTTCAATTCTGAATTTCAACTTTCGCAACTGTCAGCTTCTTTGGCCTAATTGCGTTATTTAGATGACATCGTTGGGCTAATTTTTCTTTTTACCTTCTTCGATTTCGCCCGGAAATGGTACTAATTAATTAATGTAGCTTAGATGTTAGTTGATACTGAACCTGATCAGTTTTGGCATTTGCTGGCATGCTGGAAATCAGCTGTCTCGTTAATAACATGCGGAATTTCCATGGTAAGTAGTAAGCAGTTTTATACCATGTATGGTAATTGGATGCCTACCACAGCCCTTCCATTCCTGCTGCCTTTCTAATAAATTTCTAGTGATCAATTTTGGGACAGACACTATTGTTAAGAATGTAGACTATCACAATTTTAGCTTTTGTATAGCTTACAATTGTGTGGAATGGCAGTATAGGATTCATGCTCTCCATCCCAATTTGGGATAGGTGGAAGAAGAAAATTTTGGGATGCCAATACCAATATATGCCTATTGCTGGTTATTTATTTTATTTTATTTTTAAAAAACTATGGCTATTGCTTCCAGAGTTAGTGTTACTTCATCTCTCACTTGTGTCTAATATCACTTGTGGATTGACATTTAAAACAATATTACTGATTTTGTTTCTGAATTGGGGGTGGCGAGTATTTCTTCAACTCAAATACATTTCTATTGTATGTTATGGCAACAAAATGAGTTTGATTTGCAAACATGGAATGAGGATGATTTTGGCTAGAGAAATGTTTGAAACAATCACTGATCAAGATGGCGGATCTTGTGCAGGGTTTGTCACCTTATGAAAAAAAGAAATATGTATGGAAAATGCTCTATATTTATATGCTAGGCTATGATGTGGATTTTGGTCACATGGAGGCTGTGTCTCTTATTTCAGCACCCAAGTATCCTGAGAAGCAGGTATGGCTTATTCCAAGATCTTATTGACGAAGTATTATATGAAGTCAATTCCTGTTTTTTAACTAGGCTCTATATCCAGGTTGGATACATCGTTACATCCTGCTTGTTAAATGAGAATCACGACTTTCTAAGACTGGTTATAAACACTGTTCGAAATGATATCATTGGGCGCAATGAGACTTTTCAATGTTTATCCCTGACAATGGTACGCTAATTATATATTTCATTATAGCTATATGATTTTATTTGTCTTGTGTCTTACTTGTTTAAGTACGTTAAGTCCAACTCCCGAGCAAGTTACTGGAAAAGAAGGCTTTTTTGAGATAATAATTTGGGTCCTTGTTGCCTTAAGCCGGGGTTAGCAGATATATTTGTTGAGGATATGAGACAAAGCAAGAACAAGGAAAAATATGAGTGAACGTGATCAAATATGAATGTTACATACTCTTGTTTATCTTTTAAGTATTTTTCACTTTGCAATTACTGATTGTGAGTAGCTTCTAGCTGTAAACATCTGCAATTTAGATAGAAACCTCAACTCTAGTCAAGCATATGTCCAAACAATAGAATTTTATATGCTACGAAGTAAACTTTCTCCTTTGAATGGGTCGTAAGTCATTAAAAGGATAATTTTTTTCTTGGGAATCTGATATCTCTGACGACTCTTTTTTCTGAAACCGATTAAATTAAGTTACAGGAATAATACATTAAAGAAAATGTAAGGCAACAGTTACTACCTGTAGAAGGAAATTTATTGCAATTAACATGTAAGCGAGATCAAAGAGAAATCAGAGAGAACTATAAATGATGGCAGTGTTTCCTTTCTTCTTGATCAGATGACACTGCCATTCTAAGTCGAGCAAGGTATTTTAGCTATTGTTCTTTGGCAATGTTTTTTTTAATGAAGAGAGAGTCTTGCGCTGTAGGATGTTGAAAGTCAAAACTACCATATATCCGTAATTCATGAGAATAATTCAAATGTTATTGAAAATAATCTAATGTAAGAGTGTTGTTGATGATGCATCTGCTTTATTTTCCTTATGCCTTTTATAATCTTAGAGTTTTGTTAATCATACTGTCTGTAAGTATAATTTTGTTTTTACTGTTAAGGGAAATTGGAAGGAACTTACCTAGTTACTTCAGGTTGTTTTAAGTTGTTTTTTTCCTCATTTTAGTATAATAAATACAAGAGAGAGTGTCGGGAAGTGAAATTATTTGTCCCAATGGCTGCTTGTACATGGTCACCTTATTTCATACCGCTTTTATTGAAATGGTATGCTTGTATTGAAGCTTACCTAGCCACAC
This sequence comes from Piper betle, assembly GCA_033002965.1. Lineage (NCBI taxonomy): Eukaryota > Viridiplantae > Streptophyta > Magnoliopsida > Piperales > Piperaceae > Piper > Piper betle. The sequence goes on along the minus strand of JAURVB010014595.1, from coordinate 94,454 downwards.
ATGTCACAATCAAGTATTTATGCAACTTTTCCCTTTCATAATTTAGTGAAAACTGATTTCTTAATGTAAGAAACAAGGAGTGGAACACTTTTGAAGGACTTATGAAACCAAGGCCATGCACTGTCGGCAAGAGATTGTCTTGAGTGGTTGCCACAATTAAGATGGAAGCCTATCGTTTGAGTTATTTTTGTTTGTTGAAAAGGCTCTTTAAGGTTTCAGTAAAATTCTTGCTCTTGCCATGAGATATTTTTTATGACCAGAATTGTAAGATGACTCTGAGATTAGGACCGAAAAACCTTAATAAACCTTGGATGGAAGTAAGACTCATGGAGTATGATATACATGGTTGATTCCGATTTTGCTCCCTTCTGTCAAATTATGCTCGAGTTATGTTTTCTCTCTCTATAACACGAAAATCCTATTTTCTTTATATGTGGAGTTCCTCTGCCTCATTTGCCTGGGCAGATCCTTAAATCTGTGCAACATGAAGCCGGCATCTCTTTTATTTTATTTTTGTTGACAATATATTATGTTGGCTAGCCCTTTGGACAATCTATTATGTTGTTCATCTTCCAGATTTTAGCAATATTTGTAAATTTATTAGTTTATTTATAGCTGCGCTTGTACTCTTCATAGATAGGGAACATTGGTGGAAGAGAATTTGCTGAATCATTAGCTCCGGATGTCCAGAAGTTGCTGGTAAGATCTTTAAGCTTCTTTCCCTTTGATGAAGTTAAAATTTGTTTTATTTGACACTATTGTTTATCTTTTTTGAATTTCAGATATCTAGCAGCTGCAGGCCGCTTGTGAGGAAAAAAGCTGCTCTGTGCCTTTTGCGTCTATTTCGTAAAAATCCTGATGTTGTAAATGTTGATGGCTGGTAAGTTTCATGCACGAGTTTTAATAAAGTGGCGGATGCTTGCCTAGACTAAACTGATTTGCTAATACATAGTTTCTCTTGTTTTCTTGACATTTGTCAGGTCAGACCGCATGTCACAACTTCTAGATGAACGTGATCTTGGTGTTTTAACATCTGTTATGAGCCTTCTTGTTGCTTTGGTTGCAAACAACCATGATGCTTATTGGAGCTGTCTTCCAAAATGTGTGAAAATTTTAGAGAGATTGGCTCGAAATTATGAAGTTCCTCAAGAATACACTTATTATGGAATTCCATCTCCTTGGCTTCAGGTTTGCTTCCGGGTTATTGTCGATAGAGTAAATAGCATATTGACCACCTACCTGACAGGATATACTCCCTGATGTTAAAGAAGATAGACACTTTCACCCCCTATGGTTTGAAAATGTAAAACAAAGAAGACTTTGATCTATCCTCCTTTTTTCATCTTTATACTAATACTTTAAATAATATATTTTATAATTTAAAAAATTCACAACCTCATTTTGTATTATATATACACTTGTTATTATATTTTATGAAATTTAAATATTTTTTAAAATACAAGAACATATTAATTATTGGAATAAAAATTTTCTTCATGAATTTTAACTTCATAGATGAATAAAAAATATAAAGAGTGTTATTAACTTTATGCAACACAAAGGAGATGGTTTAAGTGCTATTTTTGGGAGGCCAGGGGCGTAAGTGCACTTTTTATCATAGGTTAAGAGATGTATATGCTATTTACCTCTCTGATTGTATTAATTGTCCTTGTATAAATGCTTCTATAGCAGATTATCATGTAAAATTTACTACTTATTATACCCTTATATTCAAGAAAATATCATTTCTGTGATTTGATTATTTTTAGGTGAAAACAATGCGTGCTCTTCAATACTTTCCTACTATTGAAGACCCAAATACGAGAAGGTCTTTGTTTGAGGTATGATGAGCCTCTTCTGGTCTTTGGAATAAGTTTGTTGATCTGTTTTTTCGCCAACCAATCTATATTGGCCTCACTAGAAAAGGAAAGGTTGGAAGGGAAAATCTTATTAACAGGCAATAAGAAAGATTTTCATTATAGCATGTGCTTTTTGTGCAAAATATCACAAAAGTTTGTCATCCAACCGTAGCCAAAAGAAAAGAAGGATGGAAGTAGATATTCAGGAAGGGGCCTTCAATAAAAAATGGGGACTAAGTTTGTCATGATCATGTTGCTCTTCTGTCAAGCACATCAGATGTAGTTCTATGTGCTTTTCTGGGCACTCAAGTTGATCATGTTCACTCTTAAGCATTATATCGATACATTCTTTTGTCATACAGGTGTTGCAGAGAATCTTGATGGGTACTGAAGTTGTTAAGAATGTGAACAAAAACAATGCATCTCATGCTGTGTTATTTGAGGCTCTAGCATTGGTAAGTTACTCAGTAATCTATGATTTTCATAGTGAGTGGATGTGGTTTAAACATCCAAAACTAAGTTGTCTATTGTTATTAGTCTTGAAACTGTGGTGATATTGTGCTAATATATATATTGGTGCTTAATAGCCGTGGTCAAATAAGTTTATAGATGGTTCATACGCTTTTTGTAAAGTTCCCTAGTTTCAATATTTGAAATAAATTTACACTTTTAACATGTTTAAAAGCATACAACATGGAGGTTTTTCTTTGGAATTGTTTGATTTTCCTCAGTTTTCTCTCCATCTTCTCATTTTCCTGTGCATTTCAAAAATTTTGTAGAGTGGGCTATAATGCCATCTCATGCCAATCTTAAGAAAAAAGAAAATCTAATTGGGCTATTTTTTAACCAAATTGAATTTTAGGTTATACATATGGGGTGGGTTGGTCCATGGAAGGGGGAATGTTTTATGAAATTAAATAGCAAATATTTGCATTTGACGAAGGTTGAATATTATTAACAAATATTTGCATTTGACAAAGGTTGAATATTATTAAGTGCCTAGGACATGGAAAAGCATTAATTATCGATATTGTGGGGTCTCTATACTAATGAGTGTAAAACTATAAATCTTAAAGTTGAGGTAATATAGACATGTACAAGGAGATGTTGGTAGAAGATACCCCCTAACTGAAACTGCTAGTTCATTATGATGTAATCTGTCATGTATACAATGATTATATTTCCTCTTCCTGGCCTAAATTATTTCTTAAAGTGGATACCCTTATATGATTTGTGTTTTAATACTTGTATCATACAAGGATCATATTTAGCGAGCTTATGTTAATGAAAAAATGGCATACCATGAAAGTTGTCCTAGGTACTTCTTTCAGCCACTTCAGCTAAATTGTTCGCCTTCTTTGGCATCTAAGGCATTTCTGGTTTAACAGAACATATTTATTTTTTCTGTTACTTTGGAATCAAGAAAATGCCATTGAGATACAATTTTTGGCATGCATGTGTCATTACTGTTTCTCTTAGGTCATGAATCTTGACGCTGAAAAGGAGATGATGTCACAATGTGTTGCTTTGCTGGGAAATTTATTGCTGTACGTGAGCCAAATATTCGATATCTTGGCTTGGTAAGTTATGAAAATTTTAAATAGACAATTCAGGATGAATTTCTTGATAGAGTTGGCTAATGAATGTTATTTATTGCAGGAAAATATGACTAGGATGCTAATGATCACAGATGTACAGGATGTTATTAAAAGACATCAGGCACAGATTATCTCTTCCCTAAAAGACCCTGATATTAGGTAGATATGAAAGTTCTCTGATTTCGCATATTTCAGTATGATCTTGGATGGTAATGATGGTGAAATACTAGACAACTGACATGAATGAAAGCATGGAAGGAAATTTGGGCATATAGTCTCTGCTTTTTGGTGGCAAAGTTTAAAAGCAGGAAGATATAGGAAAATTTTGCTTCTGCTATAGGCACCACTTATTCTTGGTTGGCTTCATTAACTAATGCAGGTTTTCCTGTCTATTAATTAATACATACAAATAAAGTTTGCAATTCCTTGAAATTCTAGCAAAATACCGTCAAAATTCCTATCTCGATAGACTGGTGAAACAAAAACGAGGGGTGAAATTAGTTTCGCCCATTTAGGAGAAATTCCAAACGAATTTCTTAGAAATTTTTATGGAAAGGGAAAAACATGGCTCAATTGTTTATTTTGTCATTCCATAATTGTGGTTGTTGTCTTTAAGTTGAGAAGAATGTGGGGAGGGCAGACAGAGGGGAAGACCATTGTTTGATAGAAAGAGGGGCAAAGTCAAGAGAACGATGATAAACAACAAATTTTGTGGGCAGATTGCAAAGAGAGAATGTGTGTGTGTGTGTGTGTGTGTGTGTGCTCTTTTTAAATGCTGGCTATTTGTGGTGGTGGCTCACAAATACTATAGCTATTTGTATTGCTAGATCCATGTTATACTTCTAGTTATTTGCATAATATTTTAGGTAATTTGGCATTAATTTCACTTCAACAGTTTTTGTAGAAGATGAGAGTGAAGGCGTCTACATGGGAGAGAATTAACTATACACTTAATAAAAGAGTTAGATTCCCACAACACTTAGACCTTTATAAAGACCGCAAGTGGACATTTAAAGCGGTAACAATTTAAACACAATAAGATATAGCAAGTAAGCACAAGAAACAAATAGACAAGGCAAAAACAAAGATAAATGAACCTAAATAAGTAGGTGGTATATATAAGGCAACACAAGATGAAGATCACAAAGCCACTTGTTTTAGCGAATTATTCAAACTATGCAAGTTATTAAACGGTTTTGAGCTTGATTCACTTAACTTTATAAAGAGATCAAGTCAAATGCAAGAGAGTTAAGTGAAGTATGCTAAAACAAGTGAATTAATATAAGAATAAGCACACAAGGAGAAAGGAAGAGAAAAGACACAAGTAATTTTTAAAGAGGTTCCCCAACTAGTACTCCTTTCTTCTAGCTCACAAAGTCTTTTGGTGAACATGTCTTTTTATCTTTACTATAAGAAACCACTTGTATAACTTACAAGCAATAAGGTAGGCCTTCTTCAAAAGCACTCCACAAACGTCTAGTAAGCTTGTATTCTTAACACTGTAGGAGCTTCCAATAAGCATTCCTTCTCCAACACCAAGTGCTAAGGATCCTTAGCCAACCAGTTCCAAACACTCTTGGAACTCCACCACCTTGAAGTTACCTACCTTTACAAGCTCACACCTTGAACTAAGGGAGCTTCTAAGCCAAACACCTCCTTCTCTAAGAAAAATTCTCTCTTACTCTCCCTACACTTAGGGAGATTATAAGCAGCTCAAAAACATTGGAGCTAACCTCACATACAAAGAAATCTTCTTAATACACAATCAAACACCTAGAAATACAAGCTAATAAGTAAAACCACTCTTAACACAAGCTTTTCCTTCTAATTTTGATCAAAGAGAGTATAGGGTTCACAATGATAGTAAAAGGTGTTCAAAACTCATTCCCCAGAGCCCTATTTATAGACTTTTGTAGCCTCTCCTAAAATAGTAGTAGTTGGGATTTGAACCATCCCTTTTTATTTTTTCAATAGCTAGCTTTGACAACTTTTTTATAACAACTGACTGCCAAATGATCAAATGAACGCCAATTGAATTTTCATTTAAAACTAGTCACGTTAGCTTCGGCTGCCAAACCCACAATCGAAGCCTAATCGAAGTTTGTCAACTTAAGAATCCTTGAGCCACGTGAGCCCCAGGGTTTCCAAACCCTCTTTGACTGTGGAACTCTTGACCGAAGCTTAGCCAAAGTTCTCTATCGCTCTATACCACATCATCTTAGGGTTCCTCCATGCACTTTGGTAGCGGAACTTGACGCTTCACTATTGTTCATCAAGCCCTAGGCCTTTGGTTGCTGAAACATTGACTAAACATCAGTTGAAGGTTGAATCCTCTACTTCTTTGGCCTATACCCATATCTTCAGTTGCCTAAGTCCTCACTGAAGTGTAACTGAAGTTTTCACAACTTTAATATTTCATTTGATTCTTCATTCTTGAATTCTTCATATGGTTGCTAGATCTTCTATGATAGCACTTAGAGAGTTTTGAGTTGTTGTCACATCAAACAAGATTCAATAGAGTGAACAAATATATAATGTCTAATATGCTGTATTCTAATTATCTAAGTATTAATATCCAAGTCATTAGACTAGGCCTATATTTTCTTGTTTTAGAAAAGCAAAGCTCTTTATTATAAATAGATGTTTGCAAGTTTAATTATTTTGATGAATGTTATATTGATGTATAGTTTATTGTGTCTTTTCCATGTCAAATTTATATATTTATGTTGTTTATATAACAATCTATATATCTATAAATTATAATACATATTTATACATTTTGAAAAATTCCAGATGTCTTCAAAATTCCTTTTATATTTCTCTAAAATTCCAGATTCACTAATTTCTTAGGCAAAAATGAAATGCGATATAGCAAACCTTGCTTACAAATGTGTGCGATGTAGCATAGGTTAGGAGTTGAATTGCTAACGTAGCTAGCAAGATGACTAACTCAAGAACTGATCGACTTCACCCTGAAACTCAATAAAACCAGGCTGGACAGCCGTAAAGACACATCTACAACTCCTGATCATTAACAGATGAACAAATCAAGTAACGATACTAGATCAGACTCAACCTTACTCAAAACTCAACAGACTGTTCCTAACAGGCTTAAAACAACATAGACAAACTTCAAAGGACCCTATACGAACCTAGGACACACCCTAACATGACCTAAAGGACCTTAACACTACTTGATTATTTAGCTATCAAATCACATCAACCCTGAATGTGACGCAAACAAGCATATGCAACATGAACTTGGAGAACAACATAGGACAAACCATACTTTCAAACAAATAAAAGACAGACGTAGAACAGGCCTAAACTTACCTAAAACACACTCCAAATATAATTAGTAGCTTTACTAGCATAACCAAACTAACACAACAATTTGGGACAGACCTTTAACCTAAAGAAGACAGGTCCTTCTGTACCTCGCCTCTTTAATCATTTATTTGTTTTGCTTGATTATTCCTTGATTTATTCATCTACTCTCCTGGAGTAGTCCTCCGTCAGATAGGCAGATATGTTATGATTTTGCTGTAATTCGGTTGTATTTAACTTAAGACTGACATTGTCTAATTGATCTTTCTTCAGTATAAGAAGGCGAGCTCTTGATTTGCTTTATGGCATGTGTGATGTGTCAAATGCAAAAGACATAGTTGAAGAGTTGTTGCAGGTACCAGCAAACACAACAAAAATAAATAAATTCAATAGTTTGAACTATTACTGGTCACTTGTGTTTTTTCTTTTAATGAACTGATGCATTAATGGCACCAGAAACTAAGCGGCATTCAACTTTCATTTGTTTATTGTTTCTGTCTTTCCAGTACCTCAGCACAGCAGACTTTGCGATGAGGGAAGAACTAGCATTAAAAGCTGCTATTCTAGCAGAAAAATTTGCTCCTGATTTGTCATGGTAACTGGCAGCTTCATTGACCTGCTCCTATATGCTTACATTGTGTATAAACGAATATATTTTTCATGGTGATTTTTTGATCCTAGTGAGCTTTAAGATATCTTCTGGTTTGAAATCTATTTAGCGTATCATGTGCACCAAGATTGCATATTTTCATAGTGAGTATTCGTCTCTAGCATTTTACTGTTTTAGCAGAAAGGATTTATTTACTAAATTTTACCATTTTGTGATGGGCACACTGAAATGGATGCTTGTGCGCTTTTCTATTGTGTTATTCTTAGTCCATTTTTGTTAATGAAGTTGATTTTATTATGAAAACCAACTAAGGGGAAATACAAGCAGACTAAACCTCTAGAGGCAAAGGTGAGAAAATATAAAAATTAACATCCAAAAGGTTGCTAGAAAATCACATTTATCCAAAACTTTTTGGATGTAGTTGAGGATATCAGAGGCTAATTGAACCATAGAGATTATAGAAGAAAAGAGAACTTGGTTGAAATGCCTTGGGAAATTCTCTTGTTGATGAATATCACCTTGATAAGGATGCATCGGCTTGTAAGGTGGAAATGTCTCCTCTGAAGCATATTGAATGTTAAGATTCCATTAGACATAGCAGGCCAAAGGATATGAATGCTATAAGTGAGCCACAACACTTTAGGGAGAAATGATTAGAGGGGAGTGCCAAACAATGTTGTCGCAAGATTTGGTGAAAGTTGGAGTGTGCTGGTTCAGAAGAGGAGGCGCAGTCTTCTCATGGACAAAGTATCTGGAGAAAGAGCCCAACACCATTGACAACAGAATTCGGAAAGGTATCACTGAAAAGACCTCCAAAAATTGTGGTTGCTCTATTGCTGAAGTTGGATAAGAGAAGAGAGTGATGCAGCCAATGATCAAGCCATGTGTGGGTGAGGGTGCTATCTCCTATCTTGTAAAAACAACCCAAAAGGAACCAACTTTAAGGGCAAGATTGTTATTCCAAGCGTGAGAGGAAATGGAATAATTTATTATGTAAACACCATGGATCTACTTAAACCCAAAGGCTCTCCTTACAAGTTAACACTATCCCAAAGATCTTGCCAAGACCTGCCACATTAACTTCTGATAAATGTCCAAGTCCAACACCTCCTTAAAAGGTTTACAAACTTTCCTCCAACTAACATTGTATAGGCCATCACTGTCATCTGCCCCCTTTTAAAGGAAAGCTGAAAAAATCTGGCAAACATGGTTGATAAGCCTTGAGAATATGTAATCGTCCAGATACTTACATGTTTTGCTTCATGTGGAGGCTGTTTCTCAGTTGGAAATGTAATTAACGTGTAACTGATATAAGTGAAAAGAATAAGCATCTATTTGATATAATATTGTTTTGTAGGTATGTCGACGTAATTCTTCAATTGATCGACAAGGCTGGTGATTTTGTTAGTGATGACATATGGTATCGCGTAGTCCAATTTGTGACAAACAATGAGGATCTGCAGGTAAAACTGTTGATCTCATATACCCACGTTTAGATTTTTTTGCATCTACTTAGTTCACTTTTCTTTCCCTGTAAAGTTTGTTCATCATGTTTATACTGGAATTCCCCAAATTGGCAGCCATATGCAGCAGCAAAAGCCAGAGAATATCTTGACAAACCGGCTTTGCATGAGACAATGGTGAAGGTAAGGCTTTGCAAATGATTCATTTTTATTATATATTTTTTAGGAGCATGACTCCTACCCATTTTTTAAAATAGCAATGTTTTGTAAATGATTTCTTCTTCATATTGTTTACTCATTTATTGAGTTCATTATAATATTTTTCAATGTTCAGTCCTAGCAATTCAATATATATGCTCATGCTAGGCTATTGTGAGTTACTATGTCAGGATACTTTTATTGTTCGCTTAAAATTTATTAAATCAGAAAAAGCTCAACAGGTTAGTGCTTATATTCTTGGAGAGCACAGCCATCTGTTAGCCAGAAGGCCAGGTTGTAGTCCTAAGGAGATCTTCTCTATACTACACGATAAACTTTCTACTGTGTCGTAAGATAACTTTGACCTTATTCTTTTTGTCCATTTATATCAAGCCACCTTGTAACTTAATTTTAAGGTTTACTTTTTGTTCAGGCCCACTACAGTTGCTATTCTCTTGTCCACATATGCTAAGATTTTGATGCATTCTCAACCTCCTGATCCAGAGCTACAACAACAAATTTGGTCAATCTTCACCAAGTAATTATCTAGTGCATGAGTTTTTCTCTTATGTTCCTTATACAACTATTATCACATGATACCTATCAAATAATTTGGAACGATGTATGATGACGATGATGTTGAATCCTCATTTTATTTTATTTTTGCTTGTGAGAGTTGCATCAAGAATGTCATTTGACTCAAAAGCTTGGTCTTCGTTTTTTGTTTGAGATTTATGAAAATGCAAGAGCTGTCAATTGATAATAGAAAATTCATATTGCTGCTCCCTTTCGTAGTTTGTCTATTTTCTCAGAGTCATGTCTTTTCAGTCATTATATGAAAACTAATGATTTATCTGTTTTTAGATATGAGGGTTACATTGATGTTGAGATACAACAAAGAGCTGTTGAGTATTTTGCACTCAGTAGAAAAGGTGCAGCATTGGCAGACATATTGGCCGAAATGCCCAAGTTTCCCGAGCGCCAGGTCTGTGTTTCTTCAACATGTTTATTGACAGTTAATATTTACATGCATGGATGTATGTAGTTACATCATGTAGAGATGTTTACTTTAATTATGTTTAGTTTGGTTGTCTCCTTAAATTGTCCTGAAGTTTAAACAAAAGAAAGCCACATGATTGGATTATTGAGCATGTTGACTAGCCCTCTGATATTAATAGTCTTGTCAGCCTTTCATCAAGCCAATCACACATTTTATGCTCAATTCTATTTTTCGTTTCACTGGGGGCCTGAAAGTTCTTTTTTTTAACCACACATTTCCTATCTTGAGCTCATATTGCTGGCATGATTTTCGTTTGATATTTGCTCATATTATTCTTGCATTTATTCTAGTCTGCGTTGCTGAAAAAAACTGAAGATAATGAAGATACAGCTGAGCAAAGTGCTATCAGATTGCGGGCGCAGCAACCGACATCAAATGCACTTGTTGTAACTGATCAATGCCCTGCGAATGGTCCTGTTCCTGTGGGTTCCCTCAGCCTGGTAAAAGTACCTAGCATGAGTAGTCAGACAGTGAGTTCTTATATCCTTCACATTTTTCAAATAGTTGCAGATTTTTTACTCTGCCTGTATTTTGGTGACGTTAATTACTTCTGATGAATAGGACGCCCCAGCAGATCAACAAGGAGTCATTTCTGCAAACGGGTCAATCAGTCCTGCTGAGGTTCATCCTGCTCAACCTCCTGCCGATCTCCTTGGTGATCTTTTGGGTCCGTTAGCTCTAGAAGGTCCTCCTGGTGCCTCTGCTTCTGCAGAAGAAAACATTATGTCAGGATTGGTGGATGCAGATGGTTCTCATAGTGGAGTGGATGCTCTTGCTCTAGCTCCAATTGGGGAGCAATCAACCAGTGTTCAGGTGTGTCCAATTTTTTCATATTGTCATCATAAATTGAATGTTCTCATCTGATGTTGATAATGTTATCTGCTGTTTATTTAGCTGATATATTATGCCTGATAAATCTCTGTTGTTTCAGCCAATTGGAAATGTCAATGAAAGGTTCAATGCACTATGCCTTAAGGATAGTGGTGTTTTATATGAAGACCCTTACATTCAGGTATATTGCAGCATAAATGCGTGATTCTTGCTTCATTCGCATCAAGTGGTGTTGACATGTATAGTCTGTATTCATGCACTAGAAAATATGTGTATATGCTATGTTTCTCAGATTGGTCTAAAAGCAGAATGGCGTGGTTATCATGGTCGGATGGTTCTTTTCTTGGGGAATAAAAATACCTCTTCTCTTGGTCCTGTTAAAGCTATAATATTGCCCCCTTCCCATTTAAAAATGGAACTCTCATTAGTTCCTGAAACTATTCCTGCTAGGGCGCAGGTGAGAACTATTCTTGTTTGGTTGTCCTTACTTCTCTGATTGATTTAGTGAGCCTGTAAATTTTGTTTCCTGTACTATTTCAGGTTCAATGCCCATTAGAAGTTTTAAATCTTCACCCAAGCAGGGATATTGCTATTCTTGACTTCTCCTACAAGTTTGGAACTACTGGGGTACTAAATGTGATAAAATGGAATTAGCTCCAATTTATTGTCATCAAATTTTTGATTGTTAGAGTGATCATTTTTTGCATTTCCTTTTTTCAGGTTAACGTTAAGCTTCGCCTTCCTGCTGTTTTAAATAAATTTCTCCAGCCAACATTAATGTCAGTGGAAGAATTTTTTCCACAGTGGAGATCAGTTGCTGGCCCACCTCTGAAGCTGCAAGAAGTGGTAAATCTGTTTTCTAATCTGTGAAGTCTTCTTTTGTGAATATTGTTTTAGTCTAGTAGAAATAGAAGAGGACAACTGACATTAGTCTTATTTCAAATTAATGACAAAAACCATGTAAAAATAAAGTGCAAGTTTTCATGATGGATGCCCATTTTATGTCAACCATTGAAAGCGGAATAGTGAAATGGAGTGAAATTATAAATTGTTGTTATCATTGAACTTCCCAAATTGTTGGATAGGCATCATAAAATGATTGTTGATTAAAAAATATTAATGTACTCGTCTTCCAGCTGGCAACATGGAAGCAACAAATTCTTGGGTATATCTAGTGCTCTTTTTTTTTTTTTTTGAATTTGTGTGGTCCTGTGTACAATACCCTGAGATGAGAAAAGATGGTCCAACATTGCCGATTGGAGAGATCAACATTAAATTAAAATAAGGTGAGCTTGTAGATCTTCATCTCAATTAACCACTTTTGAAGAGTTGGTTTAGGCCTATTAATATCCTTGGCCACTGTCCCAACTAAAACAGTGAGCATAGTCTTTTATTTCCAGTTTTGTTTGTGCCTTCAATGATGTTTTCTTAGTCTGATATTTTAGTGGAGTATAGCTAGGCCATAGATCTAGACATGCACAAAAGATCTCTACCAAAAGCTATAAAAGTCGCATGATGAACATCATAGACCTGAACATGCATAAGACAACAACGTGATAAACATTCTACCATCAATTTAGGCATGTAACAGGTAAAGAACATGTGCATGTGGCACATGAACTGTGTAGCTACATAAGTCAGTAGTCATATGAAACCAAGAGTACATTTTTATGACATGAAATGAGTGAATTGTGGCCAAGATGCTACATGTGTGCAAAAATTATTACGATTTTATTACAGCTCCAAAAATACTCAAACCAAAGCCAAAATGCTCAAAATACAGGGTACTTTAAGTATAAAATCTAAGAAAAATAACAAGTTTGGGGCATAAAATTAACAAATTTCTGGAGGTTGTTTATATAACCTCAAAGTCCGGAACATGATGAGGAGTTTAATGAGGTACACTAAACTTTGTGGTTGCAGCTGACGAGGAGTTTAATGAGGTACACTAGACTTTGTGGTTGCAGCTGTTTGAGTGTGTAAGAGAAATATGGATAAGAAGAGCTAACGTTTCTTTGCCCTGGTTATTATACAAGATATCAAAGCCAGATTACTTCGGGTCTAGGAAAGAATGGATTGTAATGTCGGAAAGGAACTCCCATGAAATAATTTCCTAAAAGTGGGTTGATTATAATGCCAGGAGATAATAAAAGACAGCCTAACATACAAATCCCAATTGGGAATCTATGGAATAAAAGTGGGTAAAACTTATAGATCTTCAACTTGGTTAATAATTTCCAAGGAAATAATGTAGGTCTATTAAGTTGCACTTGTGGTTGTGTTAACACACTATATACCTCCAGGTTTGCTCTTCTTTATTTCTTTATGTTTAATTTTCTTAATGAGGCTGTCCGAAACTGGCTGTTTGTTGTCACTATGAAACATTTTATGTAGAGAACCGACATAAACTATGTAACAGGCCGGCTTAGTTAGTGTAAACTGATAGGCTTAGTCATTTCTTTAAAAGTGATAAAAAAGTTAGAAGATCATAAACTCAACCCCACTAATATATTGGATCTTATCCTGATAGGTAATAAGTGTGGGACTAAATTTTAAAGATGTTACACAGTGTTCATGTTCATGGTGTTCTCTTACAAGCTGCTTTATCTTACTTTCAGCTTTTTACAGATTATGATACATTCTTGATTGTTTAGATATTCTATTTTAAATCTTTTTCCTGCAGGTAAGAGGTGTGAGACCATTGTCACTTCCTGAGATGGCAAATCTTTTTAACAGCTCTCATATTGGCAGTTTCTCCTGGACTAGTAAGTTTCTGTTTCTTATCTGGTCGAATACAATGGCGTGTTTTCTAATTGTGTTAACGGTTTTTTGCAGGATCCAAATCCCAATAATCTGGTTGCCAGTACCACCTTTTTATCAGAGACTACTCATGCCGTGGCTTGCTTGGTAAGAATTGTCCTATGTTACACTGCACTTGAAATTGTCATAAATTTTCTCGATGAGCAATGCTAAACATTAGCAACGAAGTTGGATGTTGATGATGATGATAACCACGGCATCTTTCTTAATACTTATGAATGCAAAGTGAATAGTGGAAGGGATATGCATTATCCATGTTGAATTTGTTGAATATTTAATGCTTGGCTCAGTCAGTTTTGGGAGAGTCCAACATAGGATATCAATCCAATTTGCAAACAGATATAACTAATTCCTTGAGTAAATTTACCTTTTTTTAAAACTTTTTCATACTGCTATTGAAAATTTTTGTCAGTTGAATTTTGAAAATCAATGTAAAATCAAGCTTTTTATCAAATGGTGTTCTCAGCACTCCTGTGGCCCTGCTAGTTAACGATAGCCCAGTAAGTGTATCTTATGGAGTCTAATTTTTGCAACACGTTTGAGTTTACCTTTACATTATGTATGACTTGGATACATTGCAGAACTTTTCAAGTACTTGATGAATGAGCCTTGCTCAGAGTTTCCCATAAAATAAGCAATGTTATATTGGAATATGCATTTTTAAAATAGTTACAAACTGTGGCCTGCTTTATCCCTTGCTAGAACTCAAATTATCCTCTAAAGCATTTGATGTGTTGCCATATGTGTTTGTTGATGTATGGTGTGAACCATGATCGTACCTTGGCGTGTATTACAATCATGCCCAAGTTTGCTTGGAAGTCTTTGCCGTTCTGGTTACATTTTTCCATGCCACATAGTTTTCGCTGAATGTTTGTTACGGAGGACCGTGCAGGATCTATTCTGATAAGGACCCTGCATAAAGGATTTCACGATATGTTTTAAATCCATTTCTGTGATTGATGAGGGTCCCTTTCTCGGGTTTGTAAATTAATTTGTTTTGTTTGTACATCTATCTTTGGAGATGAAACGTCCGAACATTGAATTGAGTTGGAACTTTGTGGGCTCTCCTTAAGATGGTCCTATTTCCATCTGTGTGGGCTTCATATGTTTTTTGACTCCGCAAGTGGATTGTAAGCGGTTTTTAACCAAGCTGTTTTTCAAAGTGCTATGTAGAAGAGCCTTGTCTGTACCGAGGCTGTCTTTCAGAGATCAAATTACTGTTCACTAACCTTTTTTTTTCAGGTGAGAATTGAAACAGATCCATCAGACAGAACCCAACTAAGGATGACGGTAGCCTCACGTGATGCTACGTTGACATTTGAGTAGGACATTCATTTCGATAACTATTTTACGTAGTTCTACGAAATTCAACAATCTCTCAACTCTTATTATGTCAATTCTGCTGCCTCTAACTAAATGACTTGTGGGCCTATTTTTCATGCAGGTTAAAAGAATTCATCAAGGAACAATTAATTAGCATTCCTGCGGTTGCTCCTTCATCGGTACCTGCGTTTCCAGTTTCTCATAATCCTCTAGTCACAAGTTCCGTAGCTGATCCTGGGGCCATGCTTGCTGGTTTACTTTGAGGAAAGCGATTAGAGTTTCATTCGGTTTTGCCAATTTGTGTACGTAGCTGGGGGATGATCCTGATACTCCGTTTTTACAAACGTGCAATGGTGTAATCTCAATGGAGCAAAGATACCAAGCGCGAGCTGGCGGAGTTTGGAGCTCATTCTGACCGGGCAGAGTTGGATTGTTTATCTTCTTTTTCCATTCATCCTTTGTATAGAGTTTTAAATTCTTTTGAGAGGGCATTAGCTTACTACCTTTTGGAGAGGTGCGCTGTTTTTTCTTTGGTCGGATTGGGGTGGGTCATTGTAATAGGTTATCCGAGCATGTGTACTAGGGCATGGTTATTATTCTTGTATCAATTTCGTGCTTCAGCGATTCAATATTTGTGTATTCAATAAGTTACAGGTAAAGGGGGAAAAAATAATATGAATGGAGTGATTTTATGGATTTCTTTCTCCTAATAATCCTGCATACATCTCCATGCGTAAGTAGATTAAAATTGATAATCAAAGCTTGTAACATCTGACCTGATTTTTGTTTGGCTGTTTGTTGAACAATGCTAACCCTAGGTATGATCTCAGTTTGCGTCCTCATCATAAACGGTGGCTCAGTCATCACATGTGGCTTAGTCATTTATGTGATCTATATCAAGAAAGAGTAAATTAAAAAAACTGTTTGACGTTCTTGGCTTGGTCATCATGCACTTGTGGCATAGTCATCATTGATGTAATTGCTTCTAAATTTCAACAAAGGCGTGATCGGAGCCGCAGCTGACGACCATAGCTAAATTTTTTGTTTAATATAATTATCATTAAGTTTTATTTAAAAAATAAAAAATTATTAGTTTACATTTAAAGGCTAATTATAAATTTATCACACAAAAATACATAAATAATATTTTAATTTGAGATATTATAGAATAGGTACATAATATCTAATATATTAAACTTTTTATTTTTTGCACGTACATGAACAAATTATTTTTAATAAATTGAATCAAAATAAGGGTTTTACAGATCTTTGTCGTATATAATGATAAATAAAAATATATAAAGGCTTGCAATAATAGAACAGTGAAAGAACTAATATAAGTAAGTTTATATTCATTTATTAGTTTATTGGTTTTGATTGAAAACAGACCCAACCGTCCGAGTTGAGTTTGGTTAATTTTCGGTTTCAACCGAATTATAGCCAAGCCAAACTAGCATTAAACCAAATTACCAAAATGAGAATACGCTCACCGTAACCATAGCCAATTTTTTTCCTACATTACACTGTAGGTACGTAGGGAAACGAAAGAAAATCCTTGCAATTGAAACGTGGTGGAACTTTGCCTCCTCTAATTGATTTATATTGAGTAGATGATCGCAATATTCAACAAAATAGAAGTATATATTGATACAATCAATTTTAATAATTGCATTCAAACTAATCAAATTAGTTGAATTGATTCTTTTTGGAAGAGCAGTAATGACAAATGCATCTTTCCGTGTAATAGGTCGTGTGGTGACGAATCGCTTACCACTACCAGGAGTAACTTGATATAAGCTGACCTTGGAATTCAAGAATACTGCAGTTTGCGGAGGATAACAGAACAATAAAGTTCTCTCTTTGGCCGTGCTTGATCAATTAGGAGGTGGGTGCAATTGTTCCCAGTTCCCACACAGCAACCCTACAACAAAGACTGAAATGGCCTGAAGAAACAGGTAAATATAAAAGTTGTACTTCCTGAATGAGAACTCGTAGCACGCACAGACGAAGATATATGCCCCAGTAAGTGGATTCTGGTAAACAACGAGCATAGCCTTAAAACCATGAAAAATCCAAAGCAAATTTCTCATTGCTATATCAAGAGATGGAGCAAAAGAAATGAGACAGTTACCGATCGCTAATTCTAACACGAGGTAACTTCTTGTCCACTTTGACGTCAGACTTCATCTTAAGGGCGGCGACCCCTAACTTTTCCGTCACCACCCACTCATTCACCCTACCGGCCTCCAACAAACCAATCAAGGCACCCTTTGCAGGGTGCATGGCCATAACATTCTCGAACAAAATCCAAATCACCACTAGATGCATGGACCTATAATCACATGAAATGAAAAGAGTGAATACATAAGAATGTCTTCAAACGTGGATTTATTACTACTACATCCAAAAAAGGATGTATAAAGCATAAAGAGAGAAGAGAGAAAGGTAGGGATAGGGTTGTACCCAGGCGTCTCAATTGCATTGAGGAAGGTGATAACAGAAGGAATGTGGATAGATCCCCACTTGGGTACCTCGACCTCCGGGAAGAAGATCGTAGTAGGCATTACCATGCAATAGAAGAAAAATGTGACCGTATGAGCCACCACCTTTCTGACGAGAAAGAAACTGTAAAGCACATGGAATTTCTTGTAGGCCGAGACTTTCTGCAAGTAACATTAACAGATAGCAAGATGGAGCACGACCTTGATCAGCTATTGGAAATAATAGTCTAAACTCCATATAGGGAAGCGACAGATTTAAAACGACAAAAAAATTTTTTAAGAAGCTTGAATATTAAACATGCGTCGGTACTAATCATCTCGATGGCCATCTTTCGGAAGAGATTGGCTGGGACACAAGACCATCAATGGTGTTGATATCTGGAGGCTTTAAAAGTGCTAGGAAGTTCGCTTTTTACCTGGGATGAGAACATCAACAGAGCAACAACATCAGAATGACTTCAAATTGGCTTGGTGTTCATGGAGCACTGTGTACTATAAAACCTAAGCAACCTTAATTATTTGTATAAGGTACGAAGCCTGGGATAAACAATAATTTAAAGGTAACCTGGAGGTTTTGATGAAAACGAACGGCGAGGTCCATGTCCTCCCCGTGGTCTGGTCTTCCCATCCTCCGGCTTCGTCTAGTGAGAACGGGGACGGGATTGCTTTTGGATTTATCTTACATCATATTTAGAGGACTTAAATCGGGTCTAATCGTAACCTAAAATGCAAAATACAAAATAAAATGAAAATATTGTGGGCAAAAAAACTAAAATAAAATTTCAAAATGAAAGTAATGCAACGGGAAATTTTTTTAAAAAAAATTGAGAAGTAAATTATAAAAGAGAAAATAAACATAAAGGAGAATAGAACAATGAATAGAAATATTCCAAAAGTAACAAAAATAGTGATGTTAGTCATAAGGAAGTGAATTATATGAAAAAAACAAAGATGAATATTTTGAGAGGAAGAACTGAATAATTAAATTATAAGTGAACAAAACGTATAAAATAAATAGAGCAATATGATTAACACATAGTTATTTATTCCCTTTGAAATGATTTATCTTTTGAAAAATCCTCCACCTATCAAAAAAAGAAAAAATAATGTTGGTATATTTATAAAAATAAAATAGGATGCAACCCTTGGACGAAGAGTGTGATGGAAAAATGGCACAACTTTTTAGAGGGGTGCATTTCCTCCAAGGAGTACATATGTTTTAGAAGTTTAGAAAATGTAAATATTATTTACAAGGTTAGATGAGTGTCATACCCTTTTAAAAAATTGTAACAACTAATAAATGCAACCCCTTAAAATCAACCAGGTGCTATGTTGTTACTTACAATAAATTTGGTGAAATTTTTTAAGAGCCTCATTACCATTAAGATAATTAGTAAAAAAAATTATCAATTGCCCTTCATACTTGACTACGAGAGCACTGTGCGAGGGCACACCCCTCACAATTTGTATATATATACACTAAGTTAATTAGTTTTCAAATATTAA
Organism: Piper betle; assembly: GCA_033002965.1. Classification (NCBI taxonomy): domain Eukaryota; kingdom Viridiplantae; phylum Streptophyta; class Magnoliopsida; order Piperales; family Piperaceae; genus Piper; species Piper betle. The sequence continues at coordinate 75,358 of JAURVB010014595.1, read as the reverse complement.
TTAATACAACTATGATCTCATTCGCATGGATTTTTAGCTTTAAATAATTTGTTATAATATAACTTTAACTGGTTTAAGGGCTGCTCACGGTCTGATCCGAGTCGGTTTCTCCAAAACTAGAGACCGAGACCGGTTCGGGCAGGTTAATTCGATTTCGAGTTGCAATCGATCCGGATTTTTTAATCTAACGAGCCTAGAATCCAAATATCAGGCTTTCCCCAACCTCGTGCTCGGTTTGGAAGGCCATTCCAAGCTTCCATGATCTTCCCTCGTCTTCTCCGCTCACCTACTCCACATTTAGATCGTTCTGAGAGCTCTACTCCTTGCCGAGATGTAGCATTGTGGAGCTCTGCTTCTCCCCCGGCAATTTGGTCGGGAGGGCTTTCGCGGGAAAACTTTTTGCATGGGAGCTGCACATAGTCGGCCGGATGCCGGTGATGGCCAAGGAGCAGACGCCGGACCTCGAACAAACCGGGAAGAAGTCGTATCCCTTGAGCAGGCTACCCCACAAGCTTGGGGGCAGGGTAGGTCGGTGGAGGCGTGTGGCTGACCTCCACCCGCTGCTTTGCACGTTGTAGGACGTGTGTTTTGCATGAAGACAGAGTTTCATGCACATGGTTTCGAAAAGAAAAGATGAAGAAAGATTGATCTCTCACGCTGGCAATGTATTTTTGGAAGTGATTGTGATCTTGTAAATTGTGTTGGGTTCTAATCATTCCATAAGCAGTTGGGTTTTTTTACTAGTTTGTGAATTACTATATCTGTTTCTGGGAACTACGTAAGGGGTGCAGCTGGTGAATCACAATTGCTATACTTAATTTTTCATATCGGAAAAATTAGTTTCGGCGCCGGCGGATTCTCTGTAAAACCGCAACAATTCATTATGACTGCTCAATTATTCCGACTGTTGATATTCACCATTAATGTGCTAGTCTTGTCTGGGACTTTGCAAGCTCCCTCTCTCGTCCTCCCCTCTCCACTTCTCACGCTCATTTTTTTCCAACTCTGAACTCTGAAGTTCCCCTGTCTCTATTGTGTTTTAACTAAAGGGTCAACAAAAAGATTAAAAAAATCAAACGAAATGACAATCTACAGGTTTAAAGTTTTATTTTCTACTTATTCAAATGACACCCGAGTATTTTGAGATTTAACCTCATAATAGGAATATAAGGCTTGTTCTTTCATGGCAAACAGGTGGTTTGTTTTGAACGGATAAAAAAAGTTGTTTTTCTGAAGGATATCAATCTGTTTAATTATTACGACATGTATATCACCATCATCAGCAACTGGACGAAGCTTGCAAGACAGAACTCTTCACGAGGCCACCGATAAATTAGACATTTTTAACATCACTTGAAAAATGTTTCTAATCTATCCTCACATTCCTTGCATTGCCAAGCAATTATCTATAAACTTATGGGAATGAACGTGAACAAAGTGATGTTTGATTAAACACGCTAACTACTTTTAATAATCTACTAAAGTGAGGAACCATACCCTGACTGAGATTTTCTCCATGGCTTGGTCAACACCATCAATCTTCTCATTCAACCTTCTTCTTCTCTTTTCTCTAATTTTTCATAACAAAAAAATTGAAGGAAACATAAATAATTTTTAGCTACAAACTCGTTTCAAAGTGGTAAACAGTAAGTGTGTTTTTCATGTTATGTCATTTGAGTTTCTTAACGTGAAGTCAATCGGACTTCTTTCTTGTTTGCGATTCTCTAAAAACAGAGTTAATTTTTTTGGTAGTTGGAATATTTAATAGAATTTAACTAAACTCTACGTGGATTCATCAAAATTGGATATATTTTAGAGAAAAAATAGGACATGATTAAAATTTTTTCCATATTTTTTAAGTTAACTCCATACAAGACAAGAGCCTTACCGGTACTACCTACGGTACTACCTTTATACATCAGATCATTGTCTAGACTTCGAAGATAAGAGAGCTAGGGTGGGAGACGACAAGAAGCTAGACAAAAAGAGAAATCTTTATTTCATGTCATTAGAAATTAGAATTTAGACACACTTCTCGTTTTATACTATTTTAGCCCATCTACCCAAGGCGGCCTGTTACAAGCCAACCCGTGGAACATAAGCCGATTTACTTTGGGGAGTTCAATAATAACTTGTAATTAAAAGTAAAAGGTTTAATTAATTAAAATTTAATAAAAAATAAGTAATTTTTCTAACAAAATATTATAAGATTTGATTTGACTAATTTTAATATTTTAATTTTATATAAATAATAATAATAATAATAATTTCTATGGTTAATTTTAATTTTTAATTTATTATAAAATAATAATAATAATAATAATCTCTTATTTAAGATGGTCACGGGTCGAACTTAATTAATTATATATTTTTTAATTTTTTATTAATAAGATTTGTTTATTTAAATGGAAAAATATAATAAAAAAATTAAATTATTATATTTCATCCTTTCGTTTATTTATTATTTATTGTTGATATATAAAATATTAAATTATTATTATATATCTTATTATTTAGAGATTTTTTTAATTATATTATATTTTAACTATATAATAAAATAATATAATCTATTATATTGTTTAAGTCAGTCACGTCTCCCACAGAGAAAGGGATGGAAGGGAAGAAGAGGCGAGGTAGCGAAGGAGGGGAGGAGGAGAGGGCGGTAATATGCGTGGGGGACATCCATGGCCACCACGCCAAGCTCCGCTCCCTCTGGTCCAACCTCCGCGCCGCCATCCCCGCCTCGGCCTTCGACGCCGCCCTCGTCGTCTTCCTCGGCGACTACTGCGACCGCGGCCCCGACACCCGCCTCGTCCTCGACTTTCTCGTCTCCCTCCCCTCCCTCCACCCCTCCCAGACTCACGTCTTCCTCTGCGGTAACCACGACTTCGCCTTCTCCGCCTTCGTTGGCGCCCTCCCTCCCCCGCCCGACGGCTCCCCTTTCTCCGCTACCTGGGCCGAGTACGCCCCCAGCGAGGAGAGGGAGGGCTGGTTTAAAGGGGATGGCTACGAGGACATGCATCTGCAGGGTCGGAGGTGGGGCGGCCTGATCAGTGACAGGTTCAACCCCAAGAAAGGTATGGACTTCATGGGTTCCATCTACGACGCCGCTCCCACCTTCGAATCCTACGGGTTGCACCATGGATCACCCGGTGATGACTCCCTCGATATCCATCACCTTTATTTTGTTCTTGGTTGATTCGATAGCAATATAGCAAAGAATAAATATGTTTTTTTTACTGTTTTCGTAGACCTGGCCAAAGCAGTCCCCGAAGAACACAAACAATTTCTTGCGAATTTGGTTTGGATACACGAAGAGGTATTGCTAAATGAGGTTTCTGATTTTTGTCTTCGGGCTGTTTTTATATGGATGATTTCGATGGGGGTGTGAGTACAAGTCTAACTTGTACTATATATCTTATTATCTTGAGAAACCAAATAAATATAGTTTTAAGTCTTAAAACTATTGATTGATAATACAGGATGGTGTGTGGATTGAAGGTTCTCAGGGAAGGAGACTGTGCAAATTGATTGCTGTTCATGCAGGGTTGGAGAAAGGGAAAGGGGTAGAGGAACAGATACTACGACTCAAAGCTCGAGACACCAGTATATCAAAGGTTGAAGCTCTTAGTGGGAGGAGGAACGTATGGGAGATTCCGAAGGTATTCTTCTAAATTACTGTTCTATGCGTATCCAGGCTTTTTAGCAACTTTATAATGCTATCTGCTGAACTTTATGAGGCTATGTGCTGAATAGGTAGAGATAAGAATTGTCTGTTCGTCTTGGCCTGTTCTCTGTTTTGCTTGCCGAAATGCTTGTTTCTGTTGATTTCAATATTTACCTATATCATTTAATTTATCAATCAAGCATTAGGAAAGAAAATATGACCAACTTAATGCTGCACTTTCTGACAACAACAAAGTTAAGCACATCTCTTTGTGTTAATCATTTTACCTGGGGTTGATAATGGATAAACCTTTTAGATAAAATAGTACCCATGATATTGATAACTCATGAAAGTGCTCTCGGCTTGTGTAGCACTACTGTTCGCTTTTTAATGCCTCACAAAGGTGAGAACTATAAAGATGGTAAGTTCGCATAAATCTAGTCGAGCACAAGTTATTTTGCAAGTTAGGACCTTTTGTTTTGTCGTTGTCAAATGGGTACTTCTATGAAGATCTAGTTGATCACTCGAGGTAAAACATTCATTTAAAAACCTTACTGTACGGTACCTTTACCCTTTACTTGTATATTTTAAAATTGCTCGCTGGGACTTGAAGCATCATTAGCTGTTTACAACTTTCTTACGGTATTTACAAAAATATAATTTTTTGAGACATTGTACTTTTGTATGACTCTTCATTGAATGTGTTGTCATTGCTTTTGGTGTGTGGATAGATATATGTTATGTGTTATTTCATAAATCTTAAAACGTAAACGCACTTCTTTGTACTAGAAACTTTTTAATTATTTTGAAAACGCTGACTTTATGGATTTATTTATTTTTATGCTGTCAATCTCAAAGTACGATTAGGGGAGGGTTGCATTAGAAAAAGCAAATTTATCTGTGAGGATTTATTTCCATATCACTAATCCTAGTCGCGAACAAAAGAGGACTAAGAAAGCATCCTGTTGGAAAGCTCTGCTATTTCTCAAACTAATCGTGGATCTTCATTTGTTTTGGCATTCCCTTGTAGCGATGTGATACGATAGATCCCATTTCTAGTGAAAAGTAATCGCTGGGTTGGATAAAGCTTTTGTTGAACGCAGCACATACATCAAAAATTTGTTTGTAGTGAACAGTAGGCGGGTTAGCTAAGGGGTTCCCCGGAAGTGACCATCTACAGTGAACTTGTTTGTAGTGAGATTTGGAAATGGGTTAGTGATTAATTAGAAGACGGTTGTGGATATGTTGCTCTACCTGGAGCTTTGAAACCATTAGTAAGCATACTGGTTAGTTGCCATTAAAACAAGATTAATCGAGCAGGTAATTAAATAATTATATTCCTTCATGAAGGAGATTGAAATGGGTATCGGATGCCTCTGAAGAGAGAATGAAATGGAATTAGTATTGTCATTGATCAACCATGATTTGCAATATTAGCGTTGTGTTGTAGAGCTTACAGATGGAGATATTAGGGAGATTAGTCATAACTTCACATTTTCTTTTTAAGATTATGTTAAGAGGACTTACTGTTAAATCAACTAACAGGGTCTGACCGAGGAACCCACTATAATAGTAAGTGGTCACCATGGAGTGCTTCATATTGAAGGTCTGAGGTTGATTATTGATGAAGGTGGCGGACTTGAGACAAAACCAGTGGCCGCTATTGTGCTTCCGTCAATGGAAATTATTCGAGATACAGATGCGGCCTCAGAAAAATTAACTTGAATTAAGGTATTTTATCTCTATTATTAGCTACTACTTGAATGTGTAACAACTAGATCATGAAAGCGAATTGGCTATCCTAAGTTCCTAAACACATTGATTTTCGGAAAGCAAGTGCATAGCTGTACCAGGTATCATTGTAGTTTTTCCTCTTGGTTATTTGATGTGGGAAATTAAATTTGAAGTTCGATCTTATTCCCTGGGGCATTCAATTATCTATCACTTGCATTTGTACTGATTATTAGAATTCAACAGTGAATAACATTGGACATGAATCTAGCAATATATTGGATTTCTAACTCAAACATCATTATTTTCTTCCTTTTAAAACAAACTTTTTGAGGTGGGGACATGGTTTTTTTTTAGCCCTCCGATTGATTGCATACTTTGTCAATGTTCAAAGCCTCCAAAGGATGAATATGATACAACAATTGGATCCTTGTGAGCGGAATGAAAAGAAATGAGGACAAAAAATCAGATGGATGACTTTTCTTACAAATTGTCCCCATTTTATCCAGGTTGAAGATGAATGACATTGCAAGAGGATAACACACACTGGGCGTGCGTCTGCATGTTCATGTGGCCTCGGATTCCGCCGGATATTGTGAAAAGACTCAGAATTAGTCGGTAGACTATCACTAAATGCTAATAATTAGGTTGTTTAATATGAATCTAATTGCTCACTTAAATTATATGATTGCTTGGGAAAAAAATTTATATGATTATATATCTTTTTTTCAAATTAGACAAAATTAATTGTTATTATACTCCAAAGATTCATATTAACTTCAGCTTATCGTAAAGTATTCGCACAAATTATTATAAACTTTTCTACTAAATTTGTGTATGATAAAGTATTTGTCAAAAAGCTGTCCCATAAACGCTCAAGTTAACAACTGGCGTAAAATTGTAAATCTAAGTTACTCTTCAATAATTGTGAGCCCTCCGAGTCAATTCTTGTCTGTTGGACTCAACGTGTAGGCCCTCATTTTTTGTTTTGTTTTTTTGTTTGCATGAATGATTGCGTCTTTTTTTAATCTTCATTTTTTAAACATTACACTATATACGAAAATGGTTTTCTTTATAAAGTAAAATTTCATTTTAATAAACTTAAAAGGGGAAAAAAAACACAGAAAAAGAGAAAAAAGGCTCTTAAGAGTCCTTATAAAATTATATCTAAATGTTTAAAAAAAATTATAATGATTAATTTTCTATTTGTAATTTAGGACTTTTCAAAAAAAATTATACTTGAAAAATAATGAATATATCCAACAAATTATTGTGTATTTTAAAGTTTTTAAATATTTTGTTACTTCGCTTGTACAAAATGAAAGAGAAATAAACAGTAAACAAAGGTTTCAAAAAGAGGCATGTTTGTTTTACAAACTTTTGCCAACAAAAAGTAAAAAGTTAATTTAAGAGTTGACTTGATTGAAGTATGTGATATTTTTTAAAGACTAGTTTTAAACTTGTTTAATATAAGAGCACTTAAAAAATAGATCTCTAGTTTCTAAATAAGCCTCACAAATAGAGTATTTATTGACGAGATAAAGTCTTTTCTTTTTAAAGATTGTCTACATGTTAAGATCTTATTTGCTATGACCAGCCAAGCAATAAAAACATGTTTGGTTTGTTTGAAATTTAGACTAAACAAGAGGGTCATGATACTCTTAAAGAAAGAAATTTCAAGAAGTTCCAACAATACTTTGAAAGAAAATTTTCCTATAGAGTATAACCATTTTATGTTATTATTCGTATAAGATAAGAAAGGAGCATTCTCATTTAAAAATTTTAGAACTTCTTTGCTCTTAGTGTTAGAGGTGGGGGCTTAAGAACCCTTAACGGTAGATTAAGATATAGTGTGAAACGTGTTTTCTCTAAGATTTGTAATTGTCTGATGATCGAGTCTTTGGATGAGAAGGCAATGATAAAGCTAAGGGTCAAGCCAAGTAACGTATTCATACTATTGCCAATTCTATAGAAACAATTGTGAGTTTTTCTTTCAAGGAAATGTTATTCCAAGCATGAAACTCACAATTTGTGGGTACAATCCAATGAAATTGTCATTTTTTGCTTGCAAAAAATTGTAGTCAAAGGAAATGAAAAGATCCCAAACAATGCCCGGATAGGATCCTATCCTCTTAGACGAGTGAATTTGTCAAGTTAACATTTTATATATTTTATGAGGGGTGAGCATTGTTTGGTCTAACCAACCAACCCAACCAAACAAAACTCATTACGGTTGTTCAGTTTGGTGTTAGTTTAGTTTGGTCGTAGTTTGATTGAAACCAAAAATCAACTAAACTTAGTTTGGTCGATTTTTTATCGTAACCAATCAAACAACTAATAAACGAAAAAAATCTTATTCACATCGCTTTCGTCACTTTCTATTTTTAATTTTGTACATGTACCTTTATGTATTTTTATTTATTGTGATATATATCAAAGATTTATAAAATTATTATTTTGGTTTAATTTATTAAAATTATTTATTTTTTGGGATGAGAGTTTAATATATTATATATTATTTACCTATTATATAATATCTCAAATTAGAACATTATTCATATAATTTTTCATAATAAATTTGTAATTATCTGTAAATGTGTGTTAATAATTTTTTATTTATAAATAAAACTTAATAATAATCAGAGTAAACATGAAAGAATGAATACTATTAATGATAAAAAATATTATTTATTATTTTGGTTAGTTTGGTTAAAACCAAACTAAACCAAATTAGTTCAGTTTAGTCGATCAAGACCCTCACTTTTACTTGTGTCAGCTGCCGATGTAGAACTTGGCCAACAATGGGCAAAAATAGCCACATGGCCAGACGGGTGGCGACTTAACATGGGGATGTTTTGAAGTTGCTTTTTATAAGACAGAATTAGTCTGAATTATTCTTGTAATTAGACCGTCTAAATTAATTTAATTTTCTACCCGTATTCATATAAACTTTATATATATATATATATTTGTGAATAAGTTTTAGAGATGCCTGGACATTAAACGCCAAAGGAACGCGTTAATAGAAGACTGACGCGTATATAGCCAGTTGTCCATCCTCCCCTCCTCGCTCCCCAGGAGCGTCACCATCCCATCCTACTTCTCCACCGTGAACCTCTCCGACTGGTCTGCTATCTCCTCTAGCTTCGACACGATTGCCGCCAGCGGCTTCTTTGTCGTGAATCGTCTTGCCTCCTGCCGGCGCTCCTCCTTCCACCCAAGAGGTCGAACCACGACGATTGGAATATGATGTCGAAAGCATTCATGCATGAGACCTTCATCAGACCCAAGCTGTGCTCTTCCTCCGTGAAAATGGAACCAGGGGAGGCATCTACCTCTCTTCTTTGTCCCCCACCATGGGTACTCATCACAATCAGTCGGAACTCCTTAATGAACTAAGCATTCTCCATGATCTTGCAAATGCTGATCGTGGTCACCGGATTGGGATCGAGCAAGCAGCTTCAGAATGTCAACCAGGAACCACGCCAAGCACTTGAAGTCCTCACGAGTGATCTTCCGTTACATCTCAATTAGATTGGAGTCGTGGAATGGGAGGTACCCGGCGAGGAGCACGGACATGATCACCCAATAGGACCAAATACTACCCTTGGCGCTATCATAGCCCCACTGGTTGATCACCTCCAACGCGACGTACACTAGCGTTCCACATATCTTGTGCAGCAGCCCATCTAGCGAGTGGGAGCGGTGGATCGCGCGGAGGCCGAAATCCCATGCTATGCTTGTAACACCCTGTTTCGGCTCACCCATGAACCGACCCGGAAATGTCACCAGCGACCGAACCGTTCGCTAATCTATTGGGTTTGGTTAAGCCGACCCAGATCTGCCCTTGGCGTCTTAAGATGGAAATACAAACATGAAATGCATGAATGAGAACGATTGGGTTCTAACACGGTCCTACAGCAAAACAAGACAAAACAATAAATGAGAAATCAAAAGAAAATATATATTACTACATAAAAATGGACAGAATTTTCCCTAAAAGTGCAATAAGGCCAACCTATCCACAACAAAGGTATATAAATATTTTATTAAAATACGACAAAACATAACAATCTACCGCGGCATTCCATTATTATCTCATTTGTTTTCATCTAAGCCGAGGCTGAACTCAAGGCTCCATGTTCCTTCACATCTATCCGTTTATTTCATAACAAGCAATTCATCAAGACAAAAACATTCTAATTATCATTCACATAGTAATAACATACCATCATTATACATTACACGTGACAGGTACATTTGTGCACAGTTCTGTACTACTCCTCCGCAGTCCCGACAGCTTTCATCCTTCGTATTTCTCACCTACATATATATAGAACAACCGTCAGTAATGAGTGTTACCGGCCTAGAAAATAACTAATATCAATCTGGCACAGGAGAGCAAACTCTCCTGTTGAATAAAAACCATATACTTCCTCAAGAACTCTCATCAGGACACATATGGGAGCCGTCGCCCTCGGGTCGACAGCGTCCCCCTTTCTTTCTCATTCTCATACCTTGGCCATTTCTCTATCGCTTCTCGCATCAAATCTCATTCTTTTCCGCCCTCTGCACCTTCCATATTACTCCTGGCCTTGAGTACGAAGGTCGAGCACTCTCAGGCAGTCGCCTTACCACAAGTCTAGACATGCATTGCAATGCAGTACCCGTGAACCTCCACACTTCTTCGGGTTTGAGGAACTCAAAGGTGGAGTTGTCAGGATCCCTCGGGAATGAAACGGCCCGCACACCATTCCAGAGCCCACTATCGACACACACGTGCCCGCTCGTGTAGCACGGTAATCAGATTTCCCTCATTCAATCTCTCACAAAAACACGAAAACTATACATATATATATAGATCTGGGTTGGGATTTATACAATAGGCCCGAAGGCAACATGAGCTGGATCTGAAGTTCGAAAATAAACTCGAGGGATCTCATCCTCGAGGGTTATTAATCCGGAAAATCGTTGGCTAAATAGCCCGAGTTAAGTGGGATCCGATAAAACATCATTTAACTCGTCCTGCACATGATAAATCAAATACATAATAGAGTAGCGTAAAAACAGAGAACGAGTCCTAAACAGACCTGGTAGAAGCTCCAAACGGGTCCACGTGCCTAGGCGGCGAGCTCCTACACCGTACCTACACAATCATGCTAAAAACTAACGCCTGCATGATGAATCACACATCCTATAGCATGCACACACAATTAACACAATCACGCATCAATCAACGCACATCAACCTATATCAATTCTAGCAAGTCTACTTAGGCTAGTTTGCATTAGATCATGATCATTACCTAGTTACCCTAATTAGTTTCTTAGTCTCCATTTTTAACACCACTCAATCAAACAAATTTCATATTTTATCCTTAATCAAATCTACATTTATACATATTATTATAACACACAATTCACCAATCCTAGCATGTAATTCTAATAATCAATACTTTCAAATAATTAAGTTAAAATAAATTATACCTCGCGTCGTCGAAAATCGGCGACGGCCAACGTTTCCGTTTTGTGGCTCGAAACTCAAATTTGGCACCTAACAGCGTCCGAAGTCTGATCAGATTGGACCGGGTGTGTTCGGCGGATGATCCAGCGAATTTCCCACGAATCCAATTTTTCGGCAGTTCCGACGAGTGTCTGCAGTTTTTCGGCGGATTCCGGCGATGATTCGGGACGGGGCAATCAGGGCGTCTATCGGCACCAGCTCGACAAGCTTGGTCCGATAGTGGTGTCAAACAAAGCAGCCAAGGGGGCGATGGCTATCGGCGGCGGCGTTGGAAATAGGCAACGGCGGCGGCGTGCTTCGATCGGGGCTACGGCCGGGCTCGACGGTGATCAGGATAATGGGGGAAACGTCGGCGACGACGAGGGGTGGTCGTCGGGGTCACAGCAGTGGCGGCATGGCCCGGATGGCGGCGAATCGACGAGGGAGGGCGTCTCGGCTTGTGGGGCAATTCCGACATCGTGGCGGCGAGACGGTGGCCGTGGTGGGTTGTGGCAACACAGCAACAGCACGGCAGGGCGAGGTGGCGTTGATCGGCGATAGTGCGGCATCGTTAGCGGCAGCGGCGGCGACCATAGTGGGCGGCGAAGGTTTTTGGGAGGGGAAGTGTCAGGGAAAGGAGAAAAGCACTCCTAGTGGCAAACTCGTAAATAAGTATTAATTCGATTCCTACTCGAGTTAAAATAATAACTAATTCGTAATAAATCCTTAAAAAAATCTTAAAAAATATGAAAAATTCCATAAAATAAAACAAACACAACAACATCCAAATGACATGCTCTGTAACTAATAACCCACCCAAACATAATCCAATGCGTTCTAATGCTTTATTCGGCCTAAAACTATTTCTACGATCAAACATATAAAAAGAAAAAATATATTACATACTTTTATATATTCTGATAACTTATATCTCATAATCTTCTCGACGTTATCATCATATATTCAGGTACACCTGACTCTCATCGCTCATAACTCACGGTTGGTCTCGATTCAACACGCGGTTCATAAAACTGACTCGACTCGAACCAATGGTCGAACTGACTGGTTCAGTAATATAAAACCTTGACTCGAGTCACAGGTTTTACAATGCTGGATAGTAAAGAGATCATCCTTTTGACGTGCCACTTTTTTATTGACGCGTTCGTTGGGTGTTTAATATTCAAGCATCTCCAAAATTTATTCTTTTCAAATTTACTCAATTACGAGTCCAAATTTGGAGCACGTTCTAGTACACAAAATATTCTCTTCGGTAATTAGTTTAAATGCATGTGGCACAATCCATAAGTAAAAGAGTAAAAAAATTGATTTAAATCGGTTTTCCATGTGCCCTGTAATTAAGCAAGGAAGATGTTTTTTTGTGTACTCGTACCTAAATTTTGACACGTCAATCACGAGGTTTTTATATTCACTGAACACCTTGCTAACTTTTAGGCGTCCAACAACTGCGAAAAAGTCATCGAGGCGATTAATAAAAAAAGCAGAAATGTTTTATGGGCCCAAAATACAAAAGCATTTTCGTCGGTGATTCACTGATTTGTTTTCCATCCCCGCCACATTTGCTCCCACGCGTGAAAACTTCGGCACCTTCTCAAAAACTAATTAATTGGAGAAATCCCAAATCTTTTGTGAACAATTATAGTACACAACAATAAACATATATTTTTTCATAGATAAGACCTAAGAACTAATTGAAATTTCCATTAATAATTATCAAAAGGCGTCTATTTGGCACTCCATAACGTGTAATTCAATTGCCAAGCAAAATGGTTGAAAAAGTTAGTATAAAACTTGTGAATTTTAATCTCTCTCTCTCTCTCTATATATATATATGTATAGTTGGTAAGTACAAGCTGCAAATGGCAGTTCATTTTTAATAAAGACAAAATCAGAAATTGGCGGAGTAGAGCTCTAACAGATGTACAAATTGGTCACCCAAATCACAATACCCATAAAAAATTAGGACCAAACCATCCTGGCTCCTCACCGGCATCAGAGGCGAAGTTATCGGGCGCCCTCCCCATGCACGCTGCCGGCGACCAAATTAAAGTACTACGCCCCTCGCACTACTTCCTTCCACCCCTTACCCCACCCTCCCTAATCCCTCCATGATTAGTGGCGCCTTCACCTTCTCAACCCAAAATTGGTAACGGACAAGTTTCCACGACGCGACTAACACGAATTCTTTCTTAACCAATTTGCGCAAATCAACCAACATCATATTCGGCTTCATTTGTGGGATCTGGATTTTCTTGTATCACCCGTTAATTTGATCGTTTTGTTTGTCCGTAGTTTTACTTTGAACGACCTTTCTAGGTGTGGAGACAGAATCTCGAGTTTAGAGGGGGTTAGTACTAGCGGGATTTTGGACACCACTTGACATATGACTGACCGCTGGTTTCCGAGGCCGCCGCTGTCGCGACTCTCACATATCAATGCCCTTCAAAGTATGGTAATGGTTATATGAGTAGAAAATTAACAGTGGTCGTTGGAGAGTGTCGGCTGCCTCCTATTCTATCTATTTTTTTCTTCTAATAAAAGGAGGAGGAGCCTAAAAGGAGCGAGCAAGAACTGAGTCGAGCCTTCTACTAGTAAGAACACAGCCGGTGCTCTTTTGTTTTTCTCCTCCCTTCGCTCCTCTGGCTCTTGCTTCCTCGCCCCTCCTCCTTTGCCTGAGTTCGGTTTTTTCATCTCACATGTTAGTGATTTCTGAGCTGGGCCTTCTTCCTTTTAGTGTGGGAGTGATAGCTTGCTCTAATATCTATTGCCGACACATTAGCAGTATGAAAGTTAGAAAATTATAGCTTTCATTAGTTCATATACATCTACTATAGAGCTGAAAGAGGTGGATCTAACACACCCCTGACTTATAAAGCTTCTTTGTTCGCTGGCCCTTGCTACTCAATATCTCAAGACACCAACAAAATGGAGCGTCCGACGTCCCCGAATGTCCTTCCCGACAGCATGGCGTTGCAGCTAGGGATGGTTTGGGAGCAGATGAAAGCGCCCCTCATCATCCCACTCCTCAAACTTGGTCTCATCCTCTGTTTGATAATGTCTCTGATGCTGTTCATGGAAAGAGTGTACATGGGCATCGTCATCTTTTTCGTCAAGTTCTTCGGTCGGAATCCAGATAAGCGCTACAAATGGGAGCCCATCAAGGATGACGTCGAGCTGGGTAGCTCTGCATACCCCAAGGTCCTGGTTCAAATCCCAATGTTCAACGAGAAGGAGGTGGCAGTTCTTTCTCTGATGCTAACGCATTTTTAAGCCGTATTTTTTAGCATCAATTGACATTATGAATTCGGTTAAATTTGTTGTCCATGTCAATGCAGGTTTACCAGCTCTCCATTGGTGCTGCATGCGGGCTTTCATGGCCATCTGATCGATTAGTGATCCAAGTGCTCGACGATTCCACGGACCCTGTCATTAAGGTCTGACCATCATATGATCAGCTAGCTAGATAAAAAACATCAGAGATTTTTAGACATCAATCCAGTTTAATTGCATCTATGAGTTTGATTTAAGAATTTAACTCTTCGAATTTAACAATTGTTCCGTATGTCATGGAAATTTTTACGTGGAACAGGAGATGGTGGAATTGGAGTGCCAGAGATGGGCAGGCAAGGGGATCAACATAAGGTACCAGATAAGGGACAACCGGAGAGGGTACAAGGCCGGGGCTCTCAAGGAGGGCATGAAGCACGGCTACGTGAAGCAGTGCGAGCACGTCGTCATCTTCGACGCCGACTTCCAACCAGAGCCCAACTTCCTACGCCGCGCCATCCCCTTCCTCGTCCACAACCCCAACATCGCTCTCGTCCAAGCTCGTTGGAGATTTGGTCAGCTTTTTATTTTATTCCCTTATTTTTTTCTCATTTCTTTAAAAATTAATAATAACTAGATTAACATGGTCTAATCTCGATGATGTGCAAACATAAATAAAATGGCAGTGAATGCGGACGAGTGTTTGATGACGAGGATGCAAGAGATGTCGTTGGACTATCATTTCACGGTCGAGCAGGAAGTGGGCTCCTCTACACATGCTTTCTTTGGATTCAATGGTATCAAATCTTGATGATTAATCACCACCCTAATTTCTGTTAATTTGATTGCATTAGCGGTTAAACATTAATTTTGGGTGGGGGGGATCATTTGTAGGAACTGCGGGGGTGTGGAGAATAGCAGCAATTGAGGAAGCAGGGGGATGGAAAGACCGGACCACGGTGGAGGACATGGATCTCGCCGTCCGAGCCGGTCTCAAGGGTTGGAAGTTCCTCTACCTCGGTGACCTGCAGGTTCATATCTATTTTCTTCCCATCTTTTCTGCATTGAAATCTTGAAATTTTTTATACAAACTTTCGTGGCTTTGCGCCGCCCAGAGTACAAATGCATGTATGCATGCTGTGTTGCTTAATCCACACACATCTATTAGTCTGTGTGATGCACTCACTGGTCCCAGGTCAAAAGCGAACTGCCCAGCACTTTCAAGGCCTTCAGATATCAGCAGCATAGATGGTCCTGTGGCCCAGCCAATCTCTTGCGGAAGATGGCCATGGAGATCCTTAGAAACAAGGTACCGATTTAACAGTTCTTTCAACTCCAACCTGGAATGATCGTCCTCATTGACCGGGATCTAATTCTGTGATTTTTCGTTAATTTCGTTTCCTAATCTCTGACATACATGCACACATCATATGTACCTCAGAAAGTGTCGGCGTACAAGAAATTCTATGTACTCTACAGTTTTTTCCTCGTCAGAAAGGTTACGGCTCACATGGTCACATTTTTCTTCTACTGCGTCGTCATGCCCACCACGGTCTTCTTCCCGGAAATTGAAATACCCAAGTGGGCAGCCGTCTATATCCCATCGATTATTACCGTACTCAACGCAGTTGGAACTCCAAGGTTCGACAGAAATCCACTCTCACTTTTCCTACCTCTCTGTATCTGTGTGGCTGATTTTTTATTGACAACAAAAGGCATAAGAACTAATTCAGGTCCATCCACCTGCTCATGTATTGGATTTTGTTCGAGAATGTAATGTCTATGCACCGCACGAAGGCCACCTTAATTGGCTTGTTGGAGGCAGGAAGAGTGAACGAGTGGGTGGTGACTGAGAAATTAGGAGACGCTCTTAAGCTAAAACCTGCCGTCAAAGCAGCCAGAAAGTTGCCTCGTTTTAGAATTGGCGACCGGTAAACTTCTTGTTACCCTGCCTCTGTTTGTTCTTTCTTCCAACTGTTTATTGCAATTTGATAATTCGACTTGTGTTCTTCTTCACTTTTTGACATGATTGGCTTATTGTCGAGTGTCTAAATTTGCTCGTGAATCTAAAACAGTATAAACTTACTAGAGCTCGGAGTGGGAGCGTATCTCTTCTTCTGTGCGTGCTACGACGTTTCATTCGGGAAGAACCACTACTATATATATCTGTATCTGCAGGCCATTACTTTCTTCATCATCGGTTTTGGCTTTGTGGGAACGTTCGTTCCTACCTCATAATTGATCTCTCCCCTCATTAGAGACGGGGCGGTAGTCCCCAGGAATTACGGTATGCTTTCAATTCCAAGATGAATTGAGAACATGGTACCGAGTATTTAGTCCCCTTGATGTAGCGTTCGACGTGTTTGTCATAGGTTATGAAATTTTTGCTCTCTGTTTTACTTTGACTTGATGGTGAGATTCGCAAGCATAAAGCTTAGTGTATAATTATGTGGAAGGTGTTGTGTATAAAAGAGAGAGCCAAGAAGGGTCTGTTCTATGTGCTTGGCTTCGGATATGTAGCAGGTCCACCCTTGATTATCATAAAAAAAGGGATGAATTCCCTGATATGTTGTTCCATTCGTTACTCTCTCTTTTGAGCTAATGAACAATCTAATATGTAAAACGAATGCGGAGAATTTAAGTGTTGAGATAAATTAAAAATAGAAATCTATTTCTAAAGTTTTTGAAAGTGTAGAGGGTAGAGGGATTTGCCATCACCCTATCATATGCTCTAAAACATTGTCATAATAAAAAATGGGTGGCCATTGTTTTTTTTGGGTCAAATGTATTGTCCAAAGAAAAGACCCTCGATGTGAAATTAAAATGTCAATGATCCCCGATGCCATAAATCACCAATTCGGAACCCCTGGCGGGCCTCCAACTTCATCATGGACGGTGTCATGGTGGGAGCGGCGTAGCTCAAACCCATCTCCGACGCCGTCCGTGCCGATGAAGCGGCCGAGAGCGGCGGCCGCGAGAACCCCGTCCTCCCCCAAACTCGGCCCATGCCGAGCCCAAAAGCTCCTCTGCCCCTCCAGAGCACCTGAACTATCCCCAACGGGCGCATGGGAGCCCCTCCAAGTCGGCCGCTCCGAGCTCATCCTTCCCCACCGGCCAGACCGTCACTTGGCGCAGCACCGGCACCGTCGGCGCATACCCCGTCTCCCTCCGCCACCACCCTTCCTCCTCCGCCATCTCCTTCCTCGTCCACAACACCAACGATACAATCTCCCATCACCGCGCCCTCCCCCTCCTACGCCGGTTCCTCAACCTAGACGTCTCCCTCGCCCGCCTCTGGGACTCCTTCTCCGCCGCCAACCCTCCCTTCGCGGCCCTCGCGCCTTACCTCGCCGCCGCCCGCGTGCTGTGGCAGAACCCCGTGGAGTGCCTCGTCCAGCGCCTCTGCTCTTCCAACAACAACATTGCCCGCATCACCAAGATGGTCGCTAACCTCTCATCTCTCGGCGGTTTCCTCGGCTCTGTTGGGGCTTTTGATTTCTTCGAGTTCCCTTCTCTGGAGAGGCTGGAATTGGTCTCCGAGCAGGAGCTTCGGCAATCTGGCTTTGGGTACAGGTTATCCACCGTCTTCTTCTTCTTGTTCTACTTTTTAGGAGTTGAATTGGAAAGTTGCTTGCTTTTTGCAGTTTTCGTAATTTTGATCATTGAAAAATTTTAGGCCGAAGTACATTGTTGGTGCAGTGAAGGCATTACAGGCGAAAGCGGCGAAACCTGGTGGAGGTGCACATTGGCTTGCTTCCCCACGGGAATTGGAGGTTTTCGAGGTGATTCAAGCTCTTTGTACATTGCCAGGAGTGGGTCCAAAGGTGGCTGCTCGTGTTGCCCTTTTCTCCCTTGACCAGCTGAGTGCTATTCCTGTCGATACCCATGTTTGGCAGGTAAATGGTAGTAAATTTGTGTTTTGCATCCAATTAACAGGTACATAAGAATTTTGAATTTTAAATCCCAATCATAGAATTTTCTCAAATGAAGTGCACACTCGGCAGGATTACTGTATTACCTGTTTATGAGTAACAAATTTGGACCATAAAATATCTGAGGTGGAAATAAGTGATGGATCATATATGATATAAGACCAGTATCAGTTAATGCCATTTACTAATGTGTGTCGCAAGCTTATCCAGTCCTTAACATGTTACACAACTATGCATATGCTACGTGAAGAGATTTAAGAAGACAATCTTTTTGTATATGAATACCTGAAAATCTAATCCGAGCAGGGGGTGAAGCCAGTGGACGTGGACAGGCTTTTCTTATGTTGGAAATGTGACTCAGCAAAAAGATTGGAACTGAAAACAAGAAAGGAAAAAATAGTCAAGGACCAAAATTAATCGATACTTCCTAAAATATGTATAATTGGACGAGTATGATTGCTGATGTACATAGACAGGTTAATGATTATGTTATTGGCCATCTGATAGAATGGTTTAATTTGTTGTGTTATTTTTACTCATACAAGGCCTAGAGATGAATTATTTACTCGTATCATTTAGGAGACTTCTTTAATCAGTATCATTACAATGGCATTTGAAATGTGTTCCAATAATAAGGTAACTATTAAGTATTTGATAATATCGAATGTACTGTGTAAATTTGTTATAAAAATATTATTGAATAATGTGACCACGTCTTATATTCATCAATATTTTTACTGCCTCTGAAAGATTGCGGCCCAGTACTCTACTCCAGAGCTGGCTGGTGCACGTCTTACCCCGGCTTTAAGCAATTGTGTGGTTGAGACTTTTGTGAAGAAATACGGAGAATTTGCAGGTTGGGCTCAGACTGCACTTTTCATTGGCGAGCTACCATCACAAAAGATTCTCTTGCCCTCCCACTTGCATTCACGAAGGTAGCAAAAATTGTACAGAACAAAGCTGAACAAGAAGCCTGGTAATTGTCACTCTTAAGTTTGGTTGATTAAGTTGTTATCCTCACAAATCTGAATAAGAAGTCATGGTGGCCACAGCAGATGCATTTTTGCTTCAAAGAGAATTATTGTATAGTTAAAACAGCTGTATTGGTGTTTTTACACTTTTATAGTTGAGGAAATGAAATGCTGCCCATTTTACTCCTCAAAATTTGTAGCCACTGAGGTTAGTACACCTCTCTTTTGTATTGTTTTGGTTTGTCATTCTCGGCTTTATATTTGGTTCTGGCTCTCTTCTTACCTGCAGATGGGTGTAAAATGCAGTATCCCATACTCCCACAATGGAAACTTCCCTCATTGACATTTGCGTTTAGAAGTATTTGTGGTTAGCATTTATTTACATTGATTTTCAATTTTATATTTTTAGATATGTAATCTTATTCTCCATCCTTTTCGGGTAAGGTGAAAAAGAAGGAAGTAATGTGATCCTCTGAGCAAGTGTAGCTGCCTAATTTGACCTGTACTTTTAGTTTAGCGTTGGCCAATTGGAGAACTTTATTGTGGTTTGTGGTTCAAGTTCAGAAGAACGATTGTATTCGTTGCCAATGTCACTGGCCTCATCGGATTCGACTGCCTTCATGCTGGATAGACCGAGAACTTTGTCGTGTTTACCGTATTCTATAATTTCCTACTGCAGAGTACTTCGAATATCACAGATCTTGAGTTTAAATTCTACATTTGTTACATCCAGTGATGCACGAATCGGCCGATTCCGTGCGGAATCGGCCGATTTAAATCGGATCGGCGTCGACGCCGATCCGATTTCGGGGCCGACTCGGTCGGCCCCAAATCGGGTATTGAATCGGCGGGTTTCGGCCGATTCCGACCGATTTAATTCCGAATCGGAATCGGAATCGGCCGATTTAAATCGGAATCGGTTTTATTGTAAAATTACCAAAATACCCTAGGTATAATTTTTATTAAATTATTTAAGCATGGGCAAAATGGTAATTTGGATTTAAAAACCTAAATCAAACCCTCTCCCCCGATTCTGCCGCCGCGTTCGCTCCGCCGCGCTTCCGCCGTCCGACCTCAGCTCCGTCCGACCACGCCACCGCCGCCCGATTTCGACCTCAGCTCCGCCCTCCGCCGCGATTCCGCCGCAGACGCTGCGACCGCCGCTCGAACTCGGCTTCCGCGTCCGATTCCGTCGCGATTCAGCCGTCCAACGCTCCGCCCGACCTTCTGACCACCCCACCGCCGTCCGACGCTGCGCCCGTTCCGAACTCACCTTCCGCCGTCCGACGCTTCCGCAGCGCGATTCTGCCGGCCGACGGTTCGTCCGACCGGGCTGCCGACATCGCCGCCGCGAGGCTCACCGCCGACCGGGCCGCCGGCGGCGGCGGGGTAGAGAGGGGAGGGTGGCATTCTCGTAATTAAAAGTTGATTCGAGTCTAACCCGAGTCAAAAATAATAATTAATTCTAAATAATTTTAAAAAAATCTTAAAAAATATTTAAAAAATATCATAAACTATAATACACAGAATAATATCAAAATAACATCAATACCCAATTTTAATAAATTTATATTGTAAATTATCAAATTATTATATATGACCGATTAAATTAATTTGGACCGATTCAACTGAACCGATTCTTGGCCGATTCAGACCGATTCGGATTCCGATTCCAATTCCATGGAAAACCGATTCCGATTCCGATTTCGATTCATGCAACCATGGGTACATCCAATCATGGTTGCATGAATCGGAATCGGAATCGGAATCGGAATCGGTTTTCCAGGGAATCGGAATCGGTCTGAATCGGCTAAGAATCGGTTCAGTTGAATCGGTCTAAATCGGTCATATACAAAAATTTGCCAACTCAGTACAGAAATACCTGAAATACATAATTATATAATTTCTCAACATAAATATACAAATTCATATATTTATACAATAATAAAAAATGTATGTAATTATGACAATACAACGGTAGAGTCCAGCAATACGTTGCTTGAAGCGATATATCCCTCCACTTATAGTTTTTTCGCAAAAGTTACAGATGACTTGCTTCTTAGATGCATCAAGTGGTGTGCCATATTCCCATTTAAAATCCATCTTCCCTGTGACTGATATCTCGAAATTTTGATAACTTCAAATGACTCTGTAATTAAATTTGCAGCAAACTGAACACCAAGGTAAAGACAATTAACTGCAAAAACCGTCAATTACAGTTCCTAAAAACCCTAGCATATCAACACTAGCACACCAAAAAAATTAATCATTAATTAAACCACTACCAAGCAAATTTTCAAGACTTCCAAGCTATATTAGCACATCACAATTTGCACATCACGATTTGCACATAGCACATACTCGCACATCACAATTTACCGCACACACAAAATTTCAATTTGGACATCACAATTTTCACTTCATATTAATCAATTAGAACATCATAAATAACAATTTGCATATCACAATATTCAATTTCAATAAAAAATCTAAATTTACCCAAATTTTCGATCGGAGGCGCGACGGAGGGCAGAGCTAGAGGTCGAAATCGGGCGGCGGTGGCGTGGCCGGAAGGAGCTGAGGTCGGACGGCGGTGACGTGGTCTGAAGGTCAGGCGGAGCGTCGGACGGTGGAAGCACGGCGGAAGCGTCAGACGGCGGAAGCTGAGTCGGAATCGGGCGCAACGTCGGACGGCGGTGGGGTGGTCAGAAGGTCGGGCATAGAGTCGGACGGCGGAATCGCGGCGGAAGCGTCGGACGACGGAAGCTGAGTTCGGAATCGGGCGCAACATCGGCAGCAGAATCGAAGCGGAGGGCGGAGTTGAGGTCGGACGGCAGAAGCGCGACGGAGGGTGGCGGAGCGAACGCGGCGGCAGAATCGAGGGGAGAGGGGTTTGATTTTAGGTTTTTAAAATCTAAATTACCATTTTACCCATGCTTAAATAATTTAATAAAAATCATACCTAAGGTATTTTGGTAATTTTGTAAAAACCGATTCCGATTTAAAACGGCCGATTCCGATTCCGAGTTAAATCGGTCGGAATCAGCCGAAAATCGCCGATTCATGACCCGATTCGGGGCCGACTCGGTCGGCCCTAAAATCGGATCAGCGCGACGCCGATTCCGCACTCCGATTCCGCACGAATCGGCCGATTCGTGCATCCGAGCATCCAATACGGCAATTACATGGTTTGGTTGCGTTTGAGGTTTAATACTTCATCGTTGAGCTTTCAACTGGAAGCATTTTTCTAATTATTAGGCTGACACAAATTGAGTGGGCATAGCCATTTTTATACCATGTCAATGTTTACGGAGCATGATTTTCTTTCTGCACTCACAACATAACTAAAAAATAGACACCAAGAATATGGCCCTGCCAAGCTTGGCGGTAGCTATACTGGGTATTTACTATGATATATGCTGATAAATATCAGCATTCTGTTACCAGTGCTGCACATTCAAGGAAGATCTTCAATTACATCAACCAATAACAAATTTAATTTGATCTACAATAGCTCAACTAATCAATTTAAGTTACAACTGTTAGGTCCTAAAGATCCAGATCGGGAAAGGGTACTCGGCCCGATAGGTTGCCCAGACGAAGGCAAAGAAGCAGCAGGGTTAATTGCAGGCATGGCCATACGAGGCCCATAAGAGAGCATTGGCTGGCGAGGCATAAACGACATGTGAGGATGTAATTGCTGTGACGGCTTGTCACCAAACGCCGACGTTGACAAATATGGTTGACCACCTGCAGCTGGCGTTACGAACTGCGGCCGACTGTTGCTATTAACTTGGTTCATGGCAGCATTCATGTTGCCCGTGTTCGGCAGTAACCGTGTCTGGGGTGGTGATCCCATCCCTCCAAACTGCTTATTAGACACAAGGCGAGCCCGCTCAGCACAAATTCTCTGCCTTGTTCTCTCCGCTTGTTCACATTCCTTCATCAGTAGAGTCTCCACTTCCGCAAACTGCTTTAACTTCAGCTCCAGCAACTTCAACTACACATTGAGGGCGATAAGTTTTGCAATTCAAGTTTTGTAAAAAAGAAAAATTGACTTCAACCAAAGTAGTTTCTCGTCTTCTCTGTGTTAGCCAAGAAATTCTTGCCACAATAACATTATGTAACAATTTATTCTGATCCACAAAACAACTTCACCATAGAATCTATTCTGAATTTTGCCACTTGATGGTTTGTCATTGTGATTCACCATAAACCTCTGGCAACCTTAAATCAAGTATCTTCCATGTATGCATGTCGTTCAAGGGCATGTGGCAATTCCCAATTAAATATGGAAGCAAAGGGAAAAAACGACAACAACAATCAGAATACCTTATGGTTTATTATAGTGGCAGATAACCTCTGGACTTCCCGTTCTTCATTGTCTGCAAACTGTTTAGCCTTTGTTGCAGCAGCAGAAAGACCATACCTGGCAGCGGCCTTCACTCTCTCAATAGGTAACGGTGCTGAAGATGAATCGCCTGCATTTTTTTGACATGAGAATTATTTCAAGTTCATCCTATAAGTAAATGGTACAAAAGGAACTTTTCCATTTTGTCATTGTATTCAATAGACCCACCTTCTTTACGCAGACTCTCATGGGTCAACCTTCAAAGTTGAAGAGAAAAACATTATTATTCACATAATTATGTCATGCATCAAATATGTCATAGTTACAAAGATAATATCCTTAAAGCAAAAATATAAGCACACTTATTGACCATGTAATTTCTTAATCACAAATTAGATGGGAAGACAGTCACATAGAGGAATATAATCAGGAAAGATCAACCAAATGATTCAGTATATGACTCTTCAAATAAAGAATCCATGGATGTAAGCACACCTATTAGTTGAAACAGAAGTCTCCATCTGTGATTGTTGATCATCCGTGGACAGCACAGCTAAAGCTGCATGAGCACAGGCAGCAGCAACTCTAGGTCCCACAGCAGACGCCAAAAAGGATACCTATAACATGCACTGCAGATTTAATCCCATTATAAAAAGATTGACCACCTTTAATCAGCTGTTGTGTTTCAAACTTCTTATCTCAGCCCTAATCCCCTTTCAGCCTCTTATCATTATTCAGGCATTTACAAAAAAAGAAAATAAGATACATTAAAAAAGAGTCACATATACTCGTATACCTCAGAAAATTGCACAAATTGCTCTCATTCAATTGATGAACCAGTACAACATGTGCCATTATTTTAGTATATTCACCAACCCTACAACACTTAACATTGCCTACAAGACATTTTTTACTAATCACACATTGTCACCTAATGCAACTCTCTAGGTTTAACAATTAAACATTATGAGAAATTTTATAACAAATTTGAATAGAATACATACTCAGTGCAGGAAATTCAAATTAGAATAACCACAATAAACTGATCACCTACCAGGGCCATAACTGAATTCCCTGAATTTTCAAATGGGATTCGGTCATTATGATCACAATGTATTGATGGAAATCCTGTAAAACCATAATACTGCCAATTCAAATAAGGGGATAAAGGGGTAAAGATAAAATTAAAAAAAAGATATAACTTCGGAAATGCATGGAATTTTGTTCACTGTCTATACCTCCATTTGCATTTGTACATGGTTTGCCACATTCTTCCTCTCTGCCAACATCAGATGGCACTGCAATATGGATATTCTCCGCCAAACCATCTTCCATTGGCATTCTAACAAAGTGCATCATACACTGAGCTTTTGATTTAGTACCAACATATTCTGCAATGTCATTCCAGCTTTCACGATAAATATCCACTGCTTCTAGAAGGAGAAGTGTCTCTTGATCATTCCAAGTCTCACCATCATTATCACTAAATTCTTTCCCAAACTCCATACTGATAAAATCTATGCTTGCATGATTAGCAACAAATTTCCCATCATGATAACAATCCATGCAAAGCACAACATCTGGCTGTTTATGAAGAAGCAGACCAAAGAAATATTTTGTAAGAAATACAATATCAACTTCCAGGATGAGCAAATACGTACACTATAATTTCGCCATAATAAAAAAAAATCAAATTCATCTTTTAAGCAGATCACACAAAGAAGGCAGTCTCAACTGGTACAATTTTCTGGAAAAGCTGACAACATCAATAAATTTATTTCTTAATCAACCATATCACCTAGTCCAAAGTAATTTCACTCAATGGTTGAGTTTCATTCTTGTACTCTGCCAAATAAGAACCATGTCCATATTCAGCTGACTGATTTAAACCACCACATTCAGTTCTTCTCTTTCAAATGAAGGACCACAATAAACCATGTTATATCACCTCAAAATTGCTTTCAGGAAACCTCATAGACAACTTTCTCATTTAATAATTTATGTATGTATTCCCCTGGTCATTGTCTTTACCATGAGTAGGGTTACAAATACATCTAACACTTACCTAAGGCAATTTCTTTGATTTCATAAGCTATCACGTTAAATTCACAAGCACTCTCACACACAGGTAAATGAAGTTTCACAAAGATGAAAAATGCCATAAACACTCCATACAATAAATCAAGGAGCAATTACAAGCATGATAAGTATAAACACAAAAGCCAAAAAAATGATTGCACTGCACACAAGCCTATAGAATAGTTTTTGATTGAACTGACTGGTGCAGTTACATATTAACAAAAAGAAAGCCATTTCTGCAGAGGCCAAAAGTGGTTATTGTCACATGCTAAGTGCAGCTTGCCCATGAAGTTTAACTTGTCAGAGAAAATAAGTTCATCAGGTAACATATTGTCGCATAAACTATCATCAACCTTACCCAACATTTACACAAGAAATTCGCACATCATTTCGTGGACTTCTTGTTAACTAAACATCTCCATTTAGACAATAAATGCAAAAGTTAAAGACTAAGAGGCAAAAATGCTCACATCCTTTGCTGACTGATAATAAGAATAAGGAACAGCTTTCGAACAGTAATTGCAGCAAGTTTCACATAAGCAGTCTCGAATCTTACTGTCCAAATCAGCTTCAGATAAAAGAGAATTTATTGTAGAAGAAGAACCAACATCTTCTGGTCTAAGCTTGCATTTTGGCAGGTCAAAATAAAATAAACTATCAACTGACTTCAAGGCAGCAGATGGAACCTGCAGGTCCCCATTTACGTCTTCATGTAAAACTGGCCCTGAAATCTTTGATTGTGGGGGCATGGGCATGGCCATGTAGTTTATAATTCCCCAATGATCCAAAAACCGAACTATCCTGTGCATGTCAGGAGCCTCTTGATCCTTAATAAGGCTTTTGCAATCAGCAGAAGAAATCCTTGTAGTTGGACTTTCCATATATTTCGAAATGATTTTATTGCGGAGAGTGATGTAACTTTCAGGTGTGTGTTCACTGGACTTCCCAGAGAAAAAATGTGGAACAGCCTGCCTTTCTAACCGATTAATTTTGTTTGGTGAGAACCATACTGCACAACAGATCCAAAATTTTACAAAGCCGAGTTCATTCCTTCTTAAAAATAAAAATAAATAAAAAACAAAATAAAAAGGATAGCACAGTAAGAACTAAATCCCCTAAAACGCACATATCAACTTTAATTCAGCATGCTTCTGATATTTTAAGGTAGAGGAGCAGATAAACAATACCATTTCTCCATTTTTTTCGCACAATTCATTTCCCACTCTACCACCAGCAGAATCAGTCACCCAGAAATAACATAGATTATACCAAATCTCTAATTATGGCTGAAGAATAGAAGCCGGAGGTTTACCCACAACCGACAAGTTTGGTACTTCGATTTTCACTTTGCTACTACCCAAACGATACCAAAATCTATGATGATCATCGACACATATCACAAGCAAAAGAAACAACAGTTGACAAAAAACAAGGAACAGTGTAAACCTGCGTGCATGGGTAGGACATGAGGGCCCCAATCCTGGAACTCCCTGACGACGCCGGTGCCGTCCATGATTGGAGGAGGGGCGATGACGAAGGGCGGCGCGTTCCCATCCGGCTTGTCCAAGTCGATGGGGGCAGCAGGCGCGGTCGAGCACTCGGAGGGCAGCACAGACACAACCTGCAGCTGGCCGTGGGAGATGTTCTCCAAGGCGGGCGGCGAGGTCGGGGAGGCGGCGCGGTCGACGAGCGCGAGGACGGAGGGGTGTAGGCGGTTGAGCGCGCGGCGGACGACGAGCGGGAAAGTGGATAGCCGGGAGGAGGCGTCGGAGAGGACCACCTCGGCGAGGCCCGGGTGATGGGGATCGGGAGGTGCCGGCGAGGCGGCGCCGGCGCCGGCGTCCTGGTCGTCGTAGTCTTCCTCCTCGTCTTCTTCGTCGTCGTCGGGGTAGGGTTGGAGGGCGGGCTTTGAGTCTCGCTTGCGCTTCTTCCATTTGAGTCGCGAATCTGCAACATATACAGAGATGATGAGAGGGAGAAGAGAGGGGTGAGGAAGAAGGAAGGCGGAGGTGGTTCGCGAAGCGTGTTGTGAGAAAAGCTAAACAGAGAGAGAGGTAATGGAGCGCACCAGAAGAAGAGGGGAAGGATGCAGCTGGGGACATTGGGAGTGAGGTGAAGAGGGTTTTGAAGGGAGAGATTGAGAGAGAGACAAAAGGGGAGAGATTGAGTGGAGGGGAGTTCTTGTGTGTATCTGTAAGTAAATCAAATTAAACGCGGACTTGTATTTTTCTTTGTTCGAATAAAAAGCTTAATGCATTTGTCAATATTAAATATATTTTTTTGTGACAATAGATGTTATTAATTATATGATTTTATAACAATTTTAGATGAAAAATTAAAATTCTTAGAGAATGATGACTGTTTTTACTTTTTATTTTTATTTTATATAATGTATGATGACCAATGAGGTAAATTGATTCTTGAGCTGTAATTTTAGTCTAAAATCCACGAAAGACAGACTATTTATTTATACGCTTTGCTATTATTACACCGGAGCGCTTATGGGCTCGACGCAAATTCAAAGAGAAAAGGAACCAAAATTAGGATAGCAAAACTCAACTCAATTCACCCAACAGACACTCTTTTACAATCAATGGATCTCTTAAGGCATCAAGGTCATAGCAAAGTTTAGTTAATCGTAGGGAAATCTTGTCCCAGAAATGCAAGGCCTAAGAGTTGTTTACATCGTAATTGTAAAAATTGGAATAAGATGTTGAATCGGATTAAAAGGAGTATTGAATTAGACCGATTTATCAAAAATTAGATAAAAATTGATTTATTTGAATCAATTAAAATCGGTGGAGTTATATAACACATTAGGACGTGTTATAAGGCAATTTTGGTGGGTTATTAGATATATAACATATCATTGTGATGTTATGATGTGTATTATATTTTTATGAGATTTTTCTATTTTTTGGATTTTTTAAGATTTATTACAAAATAGTTATCATTTTTTACTTAAGTCAGAGTCGAGTTAACTTTTATTTTGTATATTGCCACCGATCTATTTTTCTCTCCTAACGCTTCTCTTCCCTTCTCCCCCCTAACCAAACCCTCAACGCCGCCCCAATTCATGTTGTAGACATTGCCCTTAGCTACTATATCACTATCGATCAATACCATTGATCACTGCCAACACGTTGTTGAGTTGTCCACCCGATCTCCACAATGCGGAGAAGGCCATGAGCTCATGCGCCCTCCTGACGTGATTTTGCCACCACTGTGCCTCCCCGAGCACTATTGGTCACCGCGTCACCATCTCTGTTCCGAATATCTCGTCGTCTCTCCACTGTTGCGTGTTGTTGCTGAAACAGGTCAAAGGCCACTTGGGCGATCCCTAACTAGGGCACCACTATATGATTCTGATCGTCGCCCTGGCCCCCCTCCACCACCCTGCACTCCTCTGGACTCGACCGATTCACCGGCTAATTTTTGTCACGACCGATTATTATATTTTTTAGATCGTAATTATTCCGATCTAATTTAAATAGGCTAATTCTAAGTAGAATATATTGATTTTTGCAATTATGATTTACATTGGTGAAAAAAGATAGACATCGGAGTTGAAAATAATAATAATAATAAATAAATAAATAAAGAGTCCCTTTTGTGTTATTTCTTGATGGCTGTGGTTTTTTTTTTTACTTTTCCTTTCTTTTGGCCGTGATTCTCAATTGCTAGGCATAACTAATAGGCCGATCTTATTTTTTGACATGATTTTATGGTAGCAAACCAAAGTTCAGAGCACCGTGATCAAATTATCATAGCTAAGAAAACTAGTATGGCGTTTGGAATTTGGAAAGTATATTATTGTTTAAAATAATTTTGTCCTAGCAACCATTATTCTAGAGCACCGTGATCCGATGAGCAGCAGAAGCTTCCCGTTTCCGCCAGGTGGTACTTTCGAGCTGAATTACGATGATCCACAAAGAGGGTTGGTACTCGGATCTGATCTGCTCGGCTCGACTGCTGGAGCCAAGCCAAGTTAATTTCTACCTCGCTCAGCTCGGCTCGAACCTTATACAGCCCACCTAGGCTCATTCAAAAGAGCACAGGTGAGCTCGGGGCTTGGTCACCTGAGTTAGCCCACCTATCTGTTTGCCCGGATGTGCTGTTACCAGCACATCATAACTCTAGCTTTCTTATTTTATTAACTTAATATGGTCTAGCTTTCCTTTTTATAATTTTTTCAATAAATAAATAAATATTTATTATTATTATTTTATCATTTTTAATTAATTTTTATTATTTTATTAACTAATAATTTTTTTTTTAAATTTAAACCGATTCGAATTCGTCAAACTCGGCTTAAGCTGACCAAAACTATCTAGCTTTTCTTTTCACGGATCGGATCCGCTAGTCTGCCATCCCTAGACAGATCAGCAAATAGTTTGTACATAGCAGATCCCCCTTAATCCTTCTTGTCTCCATCTAAACAACAAATTTGATCATAGTAAACACCAATATTCGTACCATTATTTTACTTGAGAATTGTTACAAATTAATTCAGATTGAGGGTTGCTCTAAGGCTTCATTCCACACAAGTGATCCAGTAACAAGCACAAAAATATGTGTTCGTGAACAGAATTCCAAGCGGCCTACACCGATTTGGGCGCTCGACAAAGCAAGCAAAGCAAAATGGCAGGTTTTAGACGGTTCCTTTTCGTGCTTATACACAATTTTTTGTATTCTTCTCCGTTGCAACCCTAGCTAGCTTTAAGATTGAAAAGAGAGGAAAAGTTTTCTATCTCTCCAGGGTGAAAGGTTTGGAAGAATTTTCTAATTTTATTATTGGTGTAGCAATGAAAGAAGGTTGTAATATCTTTGTTAATACAGTGAAAGCTTTTGATCTTGTCACCGTAATTTTTTCCTCAATTTTAACTAAGGTTTCCACTGAATATATATATGTTTATTGTTCTTTTATTTTCTTTTGTTTTTTTGTATTATCCTAATTTTGCCTGAGTTTAATATTCAAAGGGGAAAATATCGACCTAATCCACGATGGCGAGAAGTGTTTGCAATCGCTAGTGTTCGAGTGCATTGAATATTTTTCAACTCAGTGGGCTTTTCTTTCATTTTCGATTGCATTCGGACCAGCCGGGCTATTCCCAGGCCAAAATGATAACGATATTCTCTTGGTGATTGGGCCGCGAAACACATTTGGGATGGGCTTTTTCGTCATTGGGCCGTGAAACGCATTTGGGCTGGGCTTGCAGATGAGCCTTAAATGATCTTGTACCAAAGGAGTACAACCTGGTCTGTTAGTGATCGATCACCGGTGCTGCGGTGCAAGCCTTGGCGAGCACGCCCGGTTCCTTGCTTCAGCGCCTTAATCTCGTCTCCAACCTCGTGCCATGTAGATTTTTTTAGGATTTTTTGATTTCCCTTATGGTGGAAAAACATTAGGCGGTCCCCTCTAGATTTAATTTGCATGTTCGAATAGCACTTACGACGCGAGGTGCCTTATTTTATTTTTATAGACGTTATTTTGCTTGCATGATTGTTATGTGATTTTATTTAAAATATTACGTGTGGGGAAATTGCAATATTTTCTGACTTCCATGAACATTAAAATTTTGAACACTTCCTAAAGTATCCGGTCTCTGCTTTTGAAAATCAAATATCCGGTCTCTACAAACAGCGCCCATCACCCGCCATATGGTGGTATGGGCCCGCTTGACCAATTCAGCTGTCCCATCGGGCGTGGAGCCCATGCACATGTGCCCTAGTATTTGCATTATATATATATATATATATATATATATATATATATGAAAATAAGTTTTATGCTGCAGTTTGATCCCTGCCATTGGATCGCCGTCCAACGGCTGGAAAATAACCCCTCACAACACACCAACTCCCCCTCCCCCAACCTCTTCGCGTCTGGCCAGCCCCTGTCGCACGCCGCGTCTGGCGGCCCTCGTCACACCCCCGCCCCCGTGCCCAAGCCTTGCTCTACTCCGGCCAAGCCGCGCACGACACAGGCGAGTCGTTCTACCTGCGACACAGCGACCAGCGATGGCGGGATGAAGGTGGGAGGCGTCAGCAAGGGGGTCCAGTGAGGAGGCAGTCACGGAGCATAGCCGTCGGCGGTAGCTGCGACGACGACGAAGTAGAGGAGCTGTTTCGCTTCCTGTGTTTCTCTCGAGACGCCGCACAGCATGTCCGGGGTCAGGGCGGCTTGGGAGTCTAGTGAAGAGGCGGTGGGCGGCGAGTCCACCGTTGCCATTGCCTCAATCAAGGCTGCAACTTTTTCGACGCCGCCGACCACGGGTCTAATCCAGCTGCCTCTGTTCTCACTGTTTCTCCCAGAATGCTGCGTAGCACGGCTGGTGGGAGGCATCGACTTGGGATTCCAGTGTGGAGGCCGTCGCAGAACAGCCGGAGGTAGTCCAGTTTATGGCGGCGGCGAGGTCACCGGTGGTCGGGGTGGCACGGCTAAAACAGAGGAGGGGGGCGATCGTCTGTAGTGGAGAAGGTTGGGGGCAGTGGTAATTTCGTAAAAAAAATTGACTCGCTCCCGACCAGAGTCAATATTATAAAAAAATTTGAAAAATATATAAAAAATAATTTTGTAATAAAAACTTGACTCTACTAGTTGGCAGCAAGCTGCCAGCTGCGAGGTCGCCAGCGGTCAGATGGTGTCGCAAAACATGGGTGGGAAAATAGAGTCACGGGCAAAATAGGGGATAGGAAACCAACAGGGGTAGTTTCGTAATAAAAACAAAAATCAGTCCTCACTTGGATAAATGACTCGAGTTAATATTATAAAATAGATCGCAAAATATATAAAAATACAATAAAAAAATAACATAAAATAAAATAATCTAGTTCTAATTGATTATTTTATTTTATGGTATTTTACTCTATTTTTCATATTTTTGTTAATATTGACACGATTGAGAGCATGTCAAATTTTTATTACGAAATTATTTTATTTTATTTTTTAAAATTTATTTTTGTAATATTAACTCAAGTGGAGAGCGAGTCGGGAGAAAATAACTTGATTGCGATTTTGTAATAAAAACTTTACTCATTCCCGATTCAAGTCAATATTACGAAATAAATCCCAAAAAATATTAAAAAATATAGTAAAATAATATAACATAAAATAATATAGTTCTAATGGATTATTTTATTTTATGGTATTTTACTCTATTTTTTTCATATTTTTTGAGATTTATTTCATAATATTGACCTGAGTTAGGCTCGAGTAAAGTTTTTATTTGAAAATTACCCCTCTCAAAAAATATGAAAAAATAGGGTAAAATACCATAAAAATAAAATAATTCATTAGTATTAGATTGTTTTATTTTTTGATTTTTTATATTTTTGGGATTTATTTCATAATATTGATTCGAAACGGGAGCAAGTCAAATTTTTATTACCAAACTACCCCTACGCATTTCCTCCTCCCTCCCTTGTTTCGCCGGCGAATCTGTTTTTCCATCCCTGTACCCCGGCAACCTCGTCGCCAGCAGACCCTACCAAGCAGCAACACCACCAGCCAATGTCGTCGCTGCCTTGCCACCGCCACCTTTCGTTCCCCATCTCTTTTCTTTCCCGACCACCCACTGCCGCCCACCTACGATACGTTCCCGCCGGCCACCAACCACGAAGTCGACCTCTGGCGACCACCTTCCCGACTCTTCCTCGGGTGAGCCAAGGTGGTGCGCCAAAACCAAAGGAGTCGATTCCACATGGCAAACAGGGGAGCGAGGGAGCGGGTCGGGCCACGGCAATGGGGTGGGGGACGAGTAGCGCAGCGTGCGATTAGGGTGGCGCGAGGGGAGGGGTGGACGAGGGCCGGCAGGACACGGCGTGCGACGGGGGCGGCCAAGACAAACAACAGGGGAAGGGAGGGTGGGAGGGGGTGTGTGGATGGGGGAAACCCAGCCGTTGGGTATAATCCAATGGCTGGATTGCTGCAGCATAGCCACTTCCCCCTATATATATATATATATATATATATATATAAATGCAGTGCATCAGCAGTGCACCGGCGAGCCTGGGCCACCGAATCCAGATCCGGCGGCTCACGATCAAATTCACACACCACACCACACCACCCCCCCCCCCCCCCCCCCCCCGAGGTTTCTCCCCCTATTCTCGCCCTCGCCTTCCCGCGCCTACCGCCCTCCCGCATTCCCGCCTTCTCGCGCCTGCTGCCCTCCCGCATTCCCTGCCCCTCCGCCCACCACTATTCCGTCCTATAAAGCACCGCCCCGCCACCCCCTCTCACCCATCCCCACCCGCCAACCACCCCTGTTCACCTCACTCCCGTGAAACCCGCCTGCCGCACCTAGGCCCCCGGCCATCGACCACCTCCCCACCCGCCGCCCCGACCCCGCCCTCGTCGCCCCCTACCCCGTCGTCCCCCGGCTTCTCTCACCCCCTACCACACCTCCCTTCCCTCCCCCGCCCTCCCCACACCTGCCGCCCCTGCGCGCTGCCGCCTGCCGCCGTCTCCCGCTCCTCGCCCCCGGCCCCCACCGCCTCCACAACCTCCCGCCCCTGCCACCCCTCCCTCCCCACACCTGCCGCCCTGCCGCTGCTCCCACCGCCGTCTCTCGCCGCCTTCCCCTCCCCCTCGCCGCCCCCTGCCCGCCTCCCGCAATCTCCTACCCTTGCCACCCCTCCCTCCCCTGCCCTCCCCACACCTGCCGCCTCCAACCCCAGCCCCCGCCCCGCCGCTCGACTCCCATCCCCCCCACCGGCCCAGGCCCCCCTCGCCCCCGCCCCCCCCCCCTCCCCCCCCCCCCCCTTGGGACATAGTCATGCACTCCTTACACCATCAAAAATTCAACTTCTCAGATCACATAGGCATGTTACAAGTGTGCACCGAAATTTGATTGACCAATTCGGAGAGGCTAATATAAAAACTCCTCAACTAATGTCAGTGTTAGAAATTCAAGCAGGTGGGGCTCAAAATATTGGTTGTACAGAGAAATATATTAGAAATGTGTAGATAAAATATAAAAAAGAGATAAAGGAAATTAATGCTCAATTATTGATGGAACATTTCGAGAAAATGAAAGAGCTGAATGACTCTTTTTTTTATTAATATGAAGTAGATGATGAGGGTAGATTAAAGCATTATTTTTGAGAGGATGCAATTGAAAGAAAAATTATCAGCTTTACTCAGATGTGATTATTTTTTACACAACATATAATACAAATAAATATACACTTATTTTTGCCCCATTCATCGACGTAAATCATCACAGGCAAACAATTACATTTAGACGTGTATTTTTGTGTAATGAGAAGACAGAATCGTTTGTGTGGCTTTTTGAAATATTTTTGAAATGCATGGATGGAAGGCATCCCAGGGCAATTGTTAGTGACTAAGATCCCGCAATGGATAAAGTAATTAAATTGATATTTCCTTCAATATATCATCGTCTTTGCATTTGGCATATCTTTAAGAAGGAGACTGAAAAATTAGGTGCAATTGCTCACATGAAGAGTTTTACGAGTCATTCCATAGTTTAATTTATGATGCGAAAAACGAAGAAGTCTTTGAATCACAATGGAGTCAACTAATGAAAGGCAATTGCGTGGAGGAAAATGAGTAGTTGAAATCCATATATAGCAATTCGTCATGCTTGGGTGTCTGTGTATAGTAAAGGTATATTTTTAGCTGGTATAAGAAGTTCACAATGAAGTGAATCTCAAAACTCATTTTACACAAGGTATGTGAACAAAAAAATAGCCTCATTAAGTTTATACATAGATATGAGAGACCTATCAAAAGACAGAGATTGAACAAGGAAAAAGAAGCATATGAAACTCATATAAAAGACTCAAATTGACCACACCATTCAATATGGAATGCAAGACGGCAAAGGTTTATACCAGAAAAGTTTTTTATAAGTTTCAAGATGAACTGTAGTACAGTATGGTTTGTTGCTCATCTCATAAGAAATTAGATGGGGAGGATGCTGAAAAATATGATGTAATATGTTGTAAAAATAATAAAGAGTTGGTTGCACGTGTTACTTACAAAAGAGCTAATAGTAAATGCACATGTAGTTGTCAACTTTTGGAAAGTGAAGGTATTCCATATAAACATTTGCTGTATGTACTTAAACTGAATGAGGGGGATATTTTTCCTGATCTTTATATCATGAAAAGATGGACAATTGAAATATCAAAGGAAGTTATTTTTGATGGTGATGGAGTGAGAACTTCGTGGTAATTGTAACAAAAATTTATTTTTTAATTAGGGAGAATTGCATTGTATATTTAATCGATGGACCAAAAAGCCATATTCACCATCTGAAAAATTTGAACTCGCCAAGGAAAAACTGTTGGAGATAGAAAAATTGGTAGAACATGTGGTCGATGATCCGCATCATGGAATACAACTACATCATGCAATACAAGTACATCTACTGATATAATAAAAAACAAAAGGAAGTGGTAAAAGATGGAAGAGTGGTAAAGAACTTGCAGTGGACCATATGGTAAAAGATAGGCTATGACATAGTTATAATAAACGAGGAGTTGGGCATGATAAACGCACTTGCCTTGCAATTGTATCACAGCGGTAATATCGCCTAACACAACCCTTCTTTTGATGTTTGTTATATATATTTTTTGTGATTATTTTCCATGTTTTGTTTTTAAATATGTAGGCAAAAAATTGTTCCATCTGAAAGTGGAGTCGTGGAGTCTATTGAGGGGCGTCGACGCAGTGATAGCGAATGTCAAAGCAGTGATGCAGAACGACTATGATAGCTCCGAATTTGTAACTTATTACCATGAATTGTTATTTGTTTTAATCAAATTTCACACTTTTGTAACTTATAAGTTTGTACTTGTATTCATCATGTACAAGAAAGTTATAAAAGATGGATCTCCTATGTCTTGTTTCTGATTTATTTAAATATTATAAGAATATTAACTACAATCGAAACCGAGTTATTTTTTTATTAACTTGACTTGAGTCGATATCAGGTTAATTTTTATTAAGTCAAGTCAAAACGGAGTCAATTATTTATTTACTTTACTCAAGTCAAGACCAAGTCATTTTTTTATTAACTTGACTCGAGTCAATACTTAGTCAAGTTTTTATTTAATCGAGTCAAAACAGGGGCCAGCCTGGCTCGGGCGGTGGTGGGGGTCGCGGGCGCCGGCGGTGGTGGAGGCCTGGGCAGTGGGGGTGGGGGTGGTGGCAGGAGCGGTGGCGTGGTGGCCACGGGTGGTGGCGGGGGTAGTGGCGAGTGGGCGGGGGCAGGTGGGCTACGGGCGGTGGCCCGGGCCGCGGGTGGGGGGCAGTGGTGAGTAGGCGGGTGGGCCGTGGGTGGGGGTAGTGGCGAGTGGGTCGTGGGCGGCGGCAGCTGGCCGCGGGCGGTGGTGGGTGGGGTGCCAGGGTGCCTGTGGGCTGCGAGGGGCCGGCTGTGGGATGCTCGTGCGAGGGGGCGCTGACAACGATGGGCTGCCGGATTGGGATCGGCGGCCCAGATTTAATGCACTGCATTTTCATGCAGTGCACAACAACATACACACACACACACACACACACACACACACACATATATATATATATATATATATATATATATATGTATACACCCAAAATCAATCTTAACCGTTTGATTATAAAAATAATTTATATTAAACAAAATATAAAATAAAAAACTTCTATCACTAACTATGGATAACCAATGGCCCATCTTGACCTAGTCAAGTTCGACTAGGCAATTAGATTTAACTGTTGTAGTTAGATTTAGACACTAAACGTGATTGTGCCAGGCCAGACCTAGTAGTCCTTTAGCTAAATTTGACTAAATGATGGTTAAGTGGAGTCGATGGCAACGGGATTTTGTTACGCGACCACCAGATCAGGTTGTGGTTAATTAAATCTAATTGTATTTTTTGGTGTCGGAGAGTGATTAGATTCGACCATTTAAATTCAGGCACTAACCACCAACCAAGATAGGGGAGAGGGAGAGTTGATTTTTTTAAAATTTGGTCCATCCATTGGATATCTCAAATTGATTTGACGGCAGACACTCTTTTTCTTGCTACAAGTTCATATTAACTTTTCTCTGTTTAAGTATGCATAGAATATGTAAAAATTTTAGGCCGTTTTAGTAGTATTTTGTAACCAAAAAAAAAGTGCCCGTGATGGTGCTTTAATCCTGTGTAAAGCGGGCAGGTGCAGGCTTCCAGCCGATCTGCTTAAAAGTACCGGATTTTGGAACGTGAATTCTCCAACTGGCATCGCCTTCGTTTCTGGCTTAACCTGCATAGGATAAATATGATATTTTCTTTGTTTATAGTTTTCACCCTCACGATGTCAATCTGAACAGAAATATTTTATCTTGATGACCAACACTTCCCGGTAAAAAAATTAACCAAAGAAAGTATGGAACAATAGAAGCTAAGTACTTGCTTGCCCACCAACTCATGCCATCTAATCACCTTATCCATTGCTTACTCCATGTCTTACATGTTACCCCACAAGTAAGCCACGCAACCCATAAATCAGGATCGTTTTGTCGCCATATTACACCTTTTGGGTTTGGCTTATCTCCAATGCCACGTCATTACCGTCCTCTTCTGCGAGCCATCGATCAACAGTGGTGCCACAAGTCCACATTAATAGCCGCACACATAACATATATCCACATTTCTTGTTTATAACATTTCCTTTCGTATTATCATCTCGCCCGCATGCCTATTTCGTGCTTTGTGTCCATGGTTTGTCTTTCTCTTGGACAATAGTGATTTTTATTCCTATTGGCTGTGGTTTCATTAAAATAGCTGTAGTTGGGTCCATCTTGTGTGGACAGTGATTTCTATTTCAAATCTTTGCCCAACACTAGGCAAGCTGAGACACATTTCCCTAAACTTAAACCATAAGCGCTTATATTCAAAATAGAAATCAGTTGCCATTCGTGTAATTTTCTCAACCCAACTACCGTGGAACAAAAAATTTCAGCTACTCCTTATGACTTTTCTGCTGCTGGCGGCCGATCAATGTGGAAGAAAGTCCATCGATGACCATTGACCACCCCGACCCCCTTATAAGGATCAGATTCTCGTGTGGAAAGATGGGTAAGAGCTGGCTTTTATATATATATACAAATACATATATATATATATATATATCTAATACATGACATAATAATATAATGATAATAATTGATAATTCTGCTCGACTCGACCGAACTCATCTTTAGCTTACCCCACGTTGAGAAATAGATGGAAGCGGCCGACCTGGTTGGATTGGGCCAACTCACATTCACCGTATCTGGATTGGTGGCGGAGGAAAAGCAGCCAAAGGGCGGGCCACGGGCAGCCGGACAACTCCAAAAGAGATGAGGTAGGCAATGACATTATCGCAAAGCTAAGGGGCCCTGGTACACCACTCTGAGCTTGGGCCCTCCTCAACCGCATAGCCCACGACACGTTACCCACGACGAGTCAAATGGGCGGTAGCTTCTTGCTTAATTAGCTGCTTCGTAACATCTGAGTTGGTCGTCACATTGAAGATGGTCTTTAGGGAATAGCCATGTTCTAGAACCATCACTCTCCGCGACGCGTGCCCAGTCACTTCTCTTATAAATTGCGTGCCGTCTCTCTGATTCTAAGTTTCAGAAGCTGGTTCCTAGACGAGCAATAGCGGCTGCTGTGTGAATTAGGCCGAGTGAGTGGTGGAATTTTTTTTATTTCGGGCAGAGTAAATAAGAGTTGGGGGGGAAAAAAGAAAGAAAGAAAAGAAACTTCCAATCATGGCGGGGGATTTGATGTTGCCACCAGGGTTTAGATTCCACCCCACGGACGATGAGCTGGTCACGCACTACTTGTGCCGGAAATGCGCCTCCCAGTCCATCGCCGTTCCTATCATCGCCGAGGTTGATCTCTATAAGTACGACCCATGGCAGCTTCCTGGTAATTGATTGATCGACTCTCGACGTTTCCGATTAGATTAGGCGTGGAAGGTTATTGATGTTGAAGTAATTGCAGGGATGGCGCTGCATGGGGAGAAGGAGTGGTATTTCTTCTCGCCTAGGGACCGGAAGTATCCGAACGGGTCCAGGCCGAACAGGACAGCGGGGTCCGGGTACTGGAAGGCGACCGGGGCGGACAAGCCCATTGGCCACCCCAAGGCCGTGGGCATAAAGAAGGCGTTGGTCTTCTACGAGGGGAAAGCCCCCAAGGGCGAGAAAACTAACTGGATCATGCACGAGTACCGCCTCGCCAACGTCGATCGCTCCGCCCGCAAGAACTCTACCTCGAGGGTACGCTACATCTGCCCGATAATAATATACCTGTTAGTTGGTTAAAATCTTCATTTCTTTTATCGTCGTCAATTAGATAAGAACGATTGGAGGGTTTGTTTTTTGGTGGGGGGTGGGCATCGAAACCTGAGAAGCAAGTTGAAGAAGCAACTGTTAAAATGTGGGGCCTTGGACATGATTGATGGCATGCACATTGTTGTTGAGCTGGATTTGTTTTGGCGTAGCTTTTGTCGTTACCTCCCCGGCGGGCGCCGCCATCGATCTCGACAGTTGAGATGTCGTATTGGGTACAGTTATTCCCTGGTCCCGCCACTTTTGTCTCTAACGTCGGTAGGACCGTAGACCTGTCCATTGGATTTGGATGGGTCGCATACCGGACACATAATCGTCTCTCTCTCACAACTCGACTAGCACATGTTTGCACATGGCCGGGGGTCTCGACTCTTTTTTGCTGGTTATAATGACTTGTAATAACCAAAAGAACGCGCTATTAGTATTAGTATACACTACAATATATAATATATACTTTTACGAAGCATTGACTAGCGTACTGAAATTTTGGTTTTGCTTGTTGGGCACATGCAGTTGGACGACTGGGTGTTGTGCAGAATCTACAACAAGAAGGGCACCTTGGAGACGCGGTCGGAGGCCGGCCCCAAGCAGGCCGCCCTGCTGCATATGGATATGGAGATGGAGGAAGAGGAGATGAAGCCGGCGGGGAGAGTGGCCGCACCGCCCCGCGCTGTCTCGGCGGCGCCGGTGAGCGACTTCACGTTCTCGGACTCCATACCGAGGCTGCACACCACCGACTCTAGCTGCTCGGAGCATGTGGCGTCGACGGGGTTCCGCGGCGAGAGGGAGGTGCAGAGCGAGCCCCGGTGGAGGGAGTGGGAGGCTGCATTGGACACCATTCCCTTCACCAACAACGTGGATGCTCTGGTCGGACTTGGGAGCTGCAACTCCTTCTTCTCGCAGTTGGAGACGCCGCAGATACCCCCGTTCTTGAACTCCTCGTCTTCTTTTCAGGACCTCTTCTACTTGCAGAAACCATTCTGATGATCAGATAGTATTTAACGATCTGCATCTTGTCAATCTCTGATGATCAGACGTAGGGATTGCATTCTTTATCACCCTGACCGGACTTATTTATACGGTTAGAGGTGGGGGAGTGTTGAATGGCACGAATTAAGGACCAGTGGAGTTCATTATATATATGAGAAGTTTATACTGCATGATGCCGTTAAAGTAAGGCGGACAGTTTCGAGTTGGAATTGCAAATTGTGGTCAGGACATTTGAACTTTGTACATATACAAATGGGATTATAGAATGCTGGGGGGGGATATAGATTGTGTTGTAGGAAGCGTGATATGATTATCTAAAACATGAGTATCTAAAACTTTTTTACAAAATAACGAATTATCGTAAAAATATGAACTATATGTATATAGATAAGAATTGAGATTCTGTTATTTGCATAAGCATATAATGATATGATTATTTCTTAGTATTGTGTATAGTCATTTGCCCATTTTTTAAACCATTATTCTCTTTTTCCTTTTTTTAAAACTAATTATTATTCTCTTTATAAGCGGTAAATGCATAATTTATATATTTTACACCTCATTGACATGCACTTGTCGACCTCTATTTTAAAATATTAAAGGCTATTATTATGTAAGTTATTAAATTAAATACGAATAATTACAAGATAGATAGCATAACTTAAAATTTTTCTAAACTAAACGGAAACCACGGCTCAGAGCTCGAGTCCCCCAAATTCCCTCTCTGTGATGAAACAGCCGTCTCTCTGTAAGTTCTAATAATTTTTGGCCCTCCTAACCTCACTTAAAATCGGCTCATAACTGCAATCGTATTTATATGGTTTAATGAATGCTTTTCCACTTGTAGCACATAAGTCTTTCTCTAATTTGATAAATAAAAACCCAACTGTATATCATAGACAAAGGGGTTTCCTCTCGAGTTTATTTTTTTCCCAGTGTTTCCTTATTGGCAGAGGACTTTTTCTCCAGCCTTTTTTTCTTTTGAAAGACCAGTCATTTCGTTTAGTTGCATTCTAGAATAGCAATGGGGCCATTTTCTGCGATCCGGTCCGAGACTTCGCCAGCCAATTTTAAATTTTTTATAAGCGAGTTGAATAAGAAACATCTATTTGCCTCCCTCTAAAATAAAATAAATTTGCCAACCTTTAAACTTTTTTTTTAATGCCAACTTTAAGTTAAAATTTTTTTCTAACGAAACTTTAAGTCGAGCGGAGAGTCCTCGAGTTTACATTGATAATAATTCACCTATTTGTTTTAATTTTTATTTTTTTGTATGGGTTAAAGTATTATAATTTTAGAAATATAATTAAAAAACTATATATAGGGGTGGGTCTAGGCTGAGGACACCGACTCAAGTTATTAATATTAATTGAGAAAAATAATATATATACCATTTGATACTGCTCAGCTTCATTCGGTTTCACTCAATATCAACTC
The DNA here is from genome assembly GCA_033002965.1 of Piper betle. NCBI lineage: Eukaryota > Viridiplantae > Streptophyta > Magnoliopsida > Piperales > Piperaceae > Piper > Piper betle. The sequence goes on along the minus strand of JAURVB010014595.1, from coordinate 33,083 downwards.
TTAAATTACAAGAATACTTAGATAATAACAATGGTGATTTTATACCTGTTATTATAAATCTGATTCACATGGTTGGGGACATAAAAAAACAAGAGAGTAAAAAGATTTATACTAGATTTATAATTTAAATGTACCTATTAACGAAATATATATTAAATTCAGTGTTTTACTAACCAGGTGGATGGGTGGCGACCCTGGCGCTGGGTGTCCCAGCGAGCCAATGGGGGTCGGTGGCTGCTATTAGTAGTCTCGTAGTAGTAGCTAGGGCTTATCCAGGGTTTCCCCATTTCCAGCGATTGTCGTCGACTCGCTCCTCTCGGCAGCGATGGCGAAACCCCGACGAGGGCGGCCGGCCTCCCCTCCGACTCCCGATCCGTGTCTTCTTCCCCTTCCCGCTCTTCCTCCGTCTCCGACTCCCGATCCCGATCCCGCTCCAAGTCCTACTCCTCCTCTTCCTCCCCTCCCCCAGTCCCCGCAGCCGCTCTCCGCCCCCTTCTCGCCGAAGGTTTCCCCTCCTTCACTCTTTCATCTCTTTCTATTACTTATTCGACCTTCCCCCCTCCCTTATTTTTTTGATATGAAATCTGCGTCACATGCGATGCTTATTTGCTGTGGGAATTATTCGTTCATAAATGACCTAAATCAATGTATTGAAAAAGGGAAATTACGAAGATAAAATGAATGACATTGTATGCTGCATTTTTTTGCTCAGTTCATTATCTTGTTTACACTCTTTACTATTCTAGCAAGAAAAAAATCATCTTTAATTGGCCTAAGAATATATGTATTCCCCTTATTCCATTTGTATTTCTTCATCAGCCCTGCAGGTAGGAGGGGTCGTTCGCCGCTTCCGCCTCCACCCAATAAGCGTGCTTCACCACCCCCAAGGTCTGTATCACTCTGAGACTTGTTCAATTTTTTTTTTTTCTATCCCTTTGCATTGTTATCTACGGGTTACCCATGCCTAATTTCGGTTTCTCATCGTATTGTTCATTACAGTGGCCGACTTGTGCCCCTGCCTTTGTCATTACCTAATCAATGATGTTGTATTCATTTATTTATTTTTCATGTGTTTCTTTTCTTACAAGTTTTGAATATTTTAATGGCAAGTAATGAATTGTTTTGCGCAGGTTATGCAATTTATTCAACTTGTTATGTCTTGTCTGAGACCTTAATTCTATTTTTGAAATTTGTTGGAAAAATTGGTTTTTTTTTTTTTTCATGATGGAAGTCTCTTGTTTCTGCTTGCAATATTTTTTTATGGAAAGAAATTCAAAGCTGATGTTTTGAGGTAATTTGTTGATTGTAATCTAATCATGAACAAGATGAGGGTTGTTTTTACGAGTTTTAAAAAGTCTGTACGTTATGTTCAGGTCATTAGACGTCATTTTACTTTTTAAAAATTATTTGCAGGAAGGCATCTCCTGTTCGCGAGTCTTTGGTGCTTCACGTTGATCAGTTGACACGAAATGTAAACGAAGCTCATCTTAAAGAAATATTCAGTGAGTTCTTAAATACATCATTTATTGGATTATTTTTTTCTTCAACTTTCATTCTTATAATAATAATCTTTAGACCTTGTGATGTTAGTTGATTATGCTTTACCTCCTCTTATTTTCAGTCTCGATTTGTTCATGTGGTTTGCCCGTTGTCTGACCTTCTTCTTTGTAATTTTTTAGGTAATTTTGGTGAAGTTGCTCATGTGGAATTGGTAATGGATCGTAATGTGAGTGTCTTTTTGTATTTTTCTTACCTACAGATGTCTACAATTTTCTTATTAACTAAATTTCTGTGTTTCCAGGTCAATCTGCCCAGAGGATACGGTTATGTTGAATTCAAGACCAGAGCAGATGCCGAAAAGGCTCTACTGTACATGGATGGAGTATGCATTTGTTGACACTGATGATAAGCAGATGTATTTGTTGAATTCAATAGTTCATTTAACAGTATTTTATTTATGCAGGCTCAGGTTGATGGGAATGTTATTCGTGCTAGATTTACTTTACCACCTCGGCAGAAGGTTGCATCTCCTCCCAAATCAATTCCAAGTTCTGCTAAGCGAGAAACTGAGCCAAAAGACAGTATCGGTGTTGACAATGAAAAGATTGGACTTCAGCGAGGAAGAGATGGTAAATTGCAGTTTTAGTTAATCTCCCATTATAGATCATGATTATTATTTTTTTTTCATGGTGCTAAGTGTGTTCTTATGTACTTCATGAGTGAAAGTTCCTTTCGCTGAAATTTCATTGTCTCTAGACTATAGCGAAAAAGCCTTTAGTTGACCAAATACAAAAAATTCCACGGCTAGGTGTGTTTTTTTGGCAGCTTTGGTTGTATTACTGTACTGCAGTTGGGACCAGGCATTTTGTTTTTACTTTGTCTATCAGATAAAAAATTCACTCTTTATTTTTTACCTCCCCAAGTCTTAAGCAGGACAAATACAAAAAACACTCTAGCTATATGATTAAAATTGATTGCCCTAGCAGTTTAATTTATTTAATGAAGAGAAAATTGTCATTAATCTACAATAAACGAAGGGAGAGAACTTGAGTATGCAGCAGATAACTGGGCAGTAAGTGGGTAAGGGTTAAGAATAAGTGGATGGCTAAGCAACCAGGAAAAATGGACAAGCAAATGAGCAGCACTTGAAAGATCAAGCAAACACATAAAAGCAAACAGATCAGATCTAAACAAGAGGAAAGGGAACGTCTGTTACCAGTTGATGTTGAGACTCCCAGAGCCAGGCGATGGTTGGGAAAGGAATGAACAGCAACGAAAAGCAGCAGTCTTCCGGCATCGCTCAGTCAAGTGAACTGCAGCAAGCAACAACTCTGGATCTCTGCAAGTGGTGTCCAGTAAAAGACAGTAATAGTGGCGGCTGCTTGTTGGCAGCAGGTCAGCCGATGGGTGGCCTCGAAGAATGTTCAGTAGCACAACTATGGAGGGTGTTTGCAAAGTCTGGTAACTGTTCCGCCAAAATAACGTCAGATCATGCAACTCCATTAAGGCAGCAATCAACTGGGTATCAACTTCAGATCGTGCAACTTGGGTAAGGCAGGCAAATGGGCAGTGCTTGGAAGTTGTTCCGACTCTTGGCGTGCAGAAACAACCAATGGTGGAAAAGTGATGCTTTGGAACTGTGCAGCTGTCGACAGAAAGGAACGACTTTGATATTAGAAGACAGCGGCAGATGCTTGTGCTCAGTAAACATGGGTATAAAACCTGTCGGTCGCCGGGGGTGAGTGTCTCCTCGCTGGCATGTTAGGCAAGGGTGACTGGTTCTTTACCTATGTCAAGCTTAGACAATGAGGTTTACTAATCTTACATGTAGAAAAATGAAGTGCCTAAGTTTGTATTTATAGAGATACTAGCTTTCCTAGTCAAGCAGAAAATAGAAAATCCTTTACTTATATAATCACTAATTTAAAATATATAAACTTGCTCAATATATAAAATCCTAGCATAATAAGAAAACTCATTAAGCCAATGGCTTTAATTCATTTTTTCTTTGAATAAACTTGTGCAAAACGTGGAAGATTCCTAATATTTTCCGCATCATAATATAAGAAAAAATGAAATGGTGGTTGAATTGTTCTATTGGTTTTGTTTTTGGTCAAGAACTTGTCTGCCTGGTTGTTAGTAGTTTTTCTCCTTTCAAAAGTGTTGTTTTATGTTTATTATGTCAGGTCTATTTTAGTGTTAGGCCTGTTGCCTGTCAATTTAACCATTGACAGCTTCACTAGGAGTGTGATCATTTGTCTGCATAATCTCATGTTCAGTGCCTACTTTGTTGTTTTTCATTTAGCTTCTCCACGAAGAAAGCCAATTTCACCTGCAAGAAGAAGATCCCCTATTGCACGAAAGGCAGAGTCTCCTCGTCGCCATCTAGAATCGCCACCAATACGCCGTCGTCCTGACTCTCCTGTTCGTCGCCGCGGAGATACTCCTCCACGGAGGAGGCCAGCTTCACCTGCTAGGAGACGATCTCCTTCTCCTAACCCTAGGAGGCGTCGGTCACCAATGAGGTTAGTTTGAGCTTTGCTTTTGTTGAATTGGCACTGACATTTGCAGTAGCACTAGTACTAATGAATTTTTCATAGAGATTGCGGATAATGTTATTCACAAACTTTTAAAAAATAGGGTTTCACCAAGAAGAGGACGTGTTAGTCCAATTAGAAGGCGATCTCCTATTCCTCCGAGACGGAGGTAGGTATCTTCTGGTCTGGTTAATGCATCCTGCTTGTTTCCAAGTGATGATATGTGCATTGTGATTTAATTCCCTTTTTTTGTAAATAATGAAGTTTATTTCAACTCTGCAAAATCTGTCAAGCACTGTTTCTTTTTATGTTGATTATCAGTGGAGAATCTTTTGTTTGTGAAGCTTGATAACTACTGGTAGATTTAAAATCTTGTAGTTTTTATTAAAGACTAGGGTTAGCTGCTGCATGTCTTAAATATATGTTTCTGTATGCAATAAAAAATAAATTAAATAGTTTATTCTTGAACAGCAAATCCTTCAGGTTTTATTTTTATTGACTTGTAAATAACGTACTGCATTTTTTGTGACATTGGAACTACTGAGAATAACTTCGTGGATGACTTTTGAGCAAGTGATTTCGTATTTATGGTTTTAGTGTTGGGTCTAAGCACAATTTGGGAATGTCCGAAAATTGAGATGTCACCTAAAATTGTTTGAGAACATGGAGAGGCTTTTGGGAAGATAAATTAAATACACAAATTTGCCCTTCAGTCGGAAACATTTCAAGTTTGAGGTTTAATGAATAAAGGCAAAGTACAGTCTTTCACACTGTCGAAATGAGGTTGATGATGTTTGTTTAAAGTTGCTTTCTTGTGGATTTGGCATTTCTATTACTTTATTGTAGTTGAAATATTTATATTTTTCTGGTTAGATAAAATTGTTCAGTGGTATGCCTGTTCATGACATATCTTATGGTCAAGAACTTAACTTCTTTTGTGAAGGTCACCTCCTCGCCGACCACGAAGCCCTCCCAGAAGATCACCTATTGCGCGGCGACGTAGCCGTTCCCCAATTCGTAGACCTGGGCGTTCTCGTTCTAGGTCACCTTCGCCTCGGAGGTATTTCAAGCATAACAATCCATGTTTTATTATTTTTTTAACTTGTATATATAATTTTTTAATTTCATCTAATGTGCATTAGTTTTACTAGATTAATGTTTGAGGAGTATTGAAGGCTTTTATTATTTAAAAGGTCTGTTTTCAATTAAAAAATTTACTATTTTGGACATCTGAAGTTGACAATGGCAGCAATAGGTTTTAAATCAAGGCAAATCTATGAGACATGAACTTGGATGTGTAGTTATGTGGTTCCTAAATTCAACAAGCTGCTAAAAATTCTTTGGTTTTGAAAAACTGTACTAAGAACTATTGTTTTTCCTTCAAAGTAAGTTAGGTTCAGCTTATTTGAAACAAAAATAAGTTTTGAGTCACTGGTTCTCCATCATTGGAGTCATGTAGTTTTAAAAGTAGGTTGCATTGGTGGTACAATTTTATTTATTTTATTCATGGTAAATTGACAAATATAATTGGAGTCCTGAGGATATCATGATTGCGGAACTAGAACTTGTGGAAGTGAGTGTTTGATCTCTGTACTACATGTGTGACTGCTTCATTATGTTGCATATTGTAGGGGCCGAGGACCACCTCCAAGGCGCGGAAGATCTAGCTCATCTTATTCTAGTTCACCAACTCCTCCACGCGTCTGTATTCCTATCTTCCCATGTGCATCACATATAGATTTTCCTTTTTTTTAACCTGAATATTTTTTTCATAATGACCGTAGGGGGCGCGAAAGATGTCAAGAAGTCGCAGTCCAAGAAGGTAATAATGCATTTGTTATTTATGGTAATTATACTACATTGTTGCTGGGTGGCCTTTGTCTATTTCTATTCTTTACAGTAAAAATAAGCTATTTGAAATTTCTTTTAGAAATATGAAAGACAAGAACTGGCTTTTCTGCTATCTAGATTGACTTCCTTTTTGTGGAAGTCAAAAACTGAGTTTATCTTGCCGAGTACATACTTCCAATGCTGTCTAGTATGACTTCCTGGTGAAGGCGAGAGATGAATTTTATTTTTCCAAGTACCTGCCATATACTTTTGAAAGGAACTAATTGATTTTCTGCTAACAGTATTTTATTTTGGCACAATGATAGATAGTTTTGTGGTTGAATCTAATGGACAAGTTTTGTAGGCCAATGAGGGGAAGAAGCAGCAGCAACAGCAGCCGCAGCAGCTCACCGCCACCCAAACCAACCTAGTATTGCTGTGTGGTGGGGAAAACTTCCTCACCAATATCTCATCTGCGACCTTGTAGTTTGCTTGCCCTTAAGACTAGTGCATTTGGCCATTGTTCGTGACATCCATAAATGTTATAGCAGTGAATTTGGAGTTGATGGCCCTGTTTATGGCGCATTTTGTTTTTCTAGGTTTAACTAGCATGAAGAGATAATTAACTTTCATTGTGCTTGTCTTAGTTTCATCTGTTGATTAGCATATTTAAAGAGTATAAACGGCCTGAAATTTCACAATCGCCTTTCTAGGCTTTGATGAGACGAGTGGTTTCATATGTATGTTGTGGTTGCGTATGACGAACGTAACTTATTTGTTATTACCAAAAACCTTTACGTTGATTATTTTTATGATGGCAACATTAATAATCTAGAGTGGTAGGGGTCTTATAACGTCAATAATGTCTTGTTTACATCTCTTTGGCCGAATCAGATGGATAAGATAACGCATGAGACTTTGGTAGGAGATTGAAACAATGAGGTAGGCCCTTACTGAAGTGAAATGTATGTACTACTATGTAGTATAATTAAATGTCTTATAAATCATGATATTCACCTATGGCCAAATGTACTAACAATGCCTATTGGAGTTCGGGGGTAACATGGCATTGTGCAAAGATGGCTCCGTCCAGTAAAGGAAATTAAAGAAGGTTGGCAAATGGCAATATTAAGTATTAGCGAATGTAGAAGGCATAAGTTGTGTTTGCCCCGAAGGTTAGAAGATATTGGTATTATTATATGGGTGTCAATAGCGTTATGCCTTGGGTTACTTTTGTTCTTGATGACATCTTGTTCAGGCCTTGTTCAAAAGTTTTATTTTGAATCTCCCGCACAGAATGAACAGGAGTCGTCGAATGGAAAAAATAAATGAGGCTAGGTCCCATCTCAGTCATGGTCAGAAAAACAAGAAAAGAAAATGAAATGTTCTAGATGTACTTGTTAGTTTAGACAAAAAAATGGTGGCATAATTTTCCCTTTCTAATTGAGATAAATATAATCATTCTCTAAAGTTTATAGTAACTTTTTCATTTATGTTATTTTTGGTTAAGATTTCTAAATATATTTTCCCACAAAAATGTGCAAAAGAAATAGTTCTTATCCTTTGCGGTGGACTGATCCATCAGAGCAACATTGACGGTCGTCCAAAGCAGGAAGGCTGGGTTGGACGTGATCAATACAAAAATATGAATATGAGAGGTGTACGTGCGTCGTGACGAACGGTGATGGTCGAACAGGAAACGTACATGGTATGGCATGGAGATGGGAGTTGAAACTATCGGGCAGATTTGGGGGAAATCACGCTTTCCCTCGTTTAATTATTGTTGGATTTATTTTATTATTATGATTAGAGGTGACTAATAACTTGTATATAAACTAATAAAAATACATTAATTTAATTTTTAAATTAAAAAATATACGTGACCCATATTCAAGTTCTTTTTGAAGGCCATAAATCCAATAGTAATATATGTTTCTCTAATATAAGTTGTGTTCCACAAAATGGTTGGTATAGCTCAAAAAAGGAAAAAAAAGAAAAAAAGGGAAAGTATCCACACCTCTAACTCATTTAGAATCATGCTTTCCCTCAAAGAGTAGAGATATTAATACAAAATGGTTAATATTCTATATAGTGTAGCATTCACTCACTCCTATTGCTCTCTCTATTAGCTAGTAGTAGTTGCACTCTTACGCCTTCGCTAATCGCTTCCGATGAAACATCGCTTCCTCCAACTTCTTCGACACCATCGCTTCCCATAGGGTTATTAATTGAGCGAGTCAGCTCGTAAATATTTATTGTTTGGTTCGGCTTGACTCAACTTGAAACTCGACATTTAAATACTCGAACTCGAACTCGAATCTTATGAGCCGAACTTGAACAAGGTTGTGTTCGACTCGACTCAACTCGGTTATAACTTGAACTCGATTCGATAAAAGAATATAATAATATAGTTTTTATATTATCTTATATATATATATATATATATATATATATATATATTAACAAAGAAGTGAGATAGTTGAGATTAGGGGTGGGTGTGGACGTCCGAATTTGTCCGTCCGTCCGACGTCCGAAGCATGTCCGATCAAATTTACGACCGAATTCGACCGAATTAAAACAAACCAAACAAAGACATTTTTTTGTCCGACCGAATGACCGACCAAGTGTCCGATATTTTATATCAATAATACAATGTCTTCAATATTTGTAAGACTAATATTATAGTCTATAAAAATTTTAAAATATAAATATATAGTAAAATTAATTAAGTTTATATCAATAATATAATGTTGGTCGCATGTATGAGCCATGAGGGTCATGTATACCCAAGTATATGATGATAATGTCATGAACACAATAGAAAAAATGAGTTATTAGAATATATAAAAATATGCCAGTTATTTTTTTATTTTTATATATAGTGGATCGTAAAATTAATTTTAGGTCATTTAGCGCGTTAGGACGCTTTACAGGAAATTTAGGTGGGTTGTTAGTTATAAAGCATGTCGTTATGATGTTGTAGTGTTTGTTTTATTTTATGAAATTTTTTTCTATTTTATGGATTTTTTTAGGATTTATTTCGAGTTAGTTACTATTATTGACTCGAGACGAAGTTGAGTCGAGTCGAGTCAAGTCAAGTCTTATTTACAATATTACCATTGATCAAACCCCCAAACTCTTTTCTCTTTCCCGTCCAAATCCTTGCCGCGCCGCCCCCTTTACGTCGTCGCTACCGCTACTGCCGATCGTTGCCACCAGGCGCCGCCGCGGCGTTGCCGTGATGCCCCAAGCGCCCAGGCCGTCGCCCGGCCTCCATGACGCCGCGCCTAGCGACGTGTTCGTGGCGTCGATTCTGCCGCCGGCGACCGTCATCGAGGCCGCCAGTCACCGCTTTGACATTGCCGACCCTCCCACAGCCTTCCCCGACAAGGGCGGAGCCCATCGTCGCCCAGGCCGGCCGGATCTAGTCGCCCACCACCGACTGCCTATGTTTAACCATTTTCCAGCAAATCGCCACCTCCGCTGAGCACGTAGACGTCGTAGATGCATCGGCTCACCGAGCCGATTCTGACGCTTCCAGCGGAGGGGTTTTATTGGTAGCGCAAAGCGCGGCCTCGGAGGGCAGGCGGCGGCGGAGGCAACCGCGGCGCAGAGGATTTTTGGAAAATACGGTAATTTCGGACTGTCGGTAGACATTGCTCGGGCCCGACTGACAATTTGATGTCCGAAGTCGGTCAGACAAGTTTTGTCCGACAAAATTTTAGACGGACGCGGACAATAATTCGTCTGATGTATGTCCGACCGATGCCCACCCCTAATTAAGATAGTAAGTATTTAAGTTGATGACACTCAAGGTTGTGGGTTCAATCCACATTGATAGTATTTTTAGATCGAACGAGTTTGAATACAAGTTGAACTCGGCTCGCTCGATTGATTAACACCCCTACCTTCCCACCCTTTACTCGTTGTTGAATTCTACGCCTCTCGGTACCCATGGCCTACACCACCTCTCTTCCTACATAGTTTCATGGCATTTACACGAGTTGATGGAAAAGGTACTGCCGAACGTGCATGATCAAGTTTTGATTCATCAACCATGTTTCTAGTTGATTATATATTCACTCTTTATCCCATTGGCATGCATATTGTTGACTTCGTCATCTCAATTCTCAAATTTGCTTATCAAGTGTTACAGAACGATCAATTTGATCAGAGGAAGATTTAGATCACTGCTTCTTGATGATATTGTTCTGGGATAATACGATCATCAATTTATGATATCTATGAAAGGTGATATATATGATTGAATGCGTTTCATTACGTGGGGATCTTTCCCGAGCTCAGTGACGAGGAGTTTGACAACTTCACAGACAGCAGAAAAACTACGCAGCGAGTATGATTATGGCCATACTTTAGAAACCACCTCTTTGGTAGGTGGAGACTCTTACCTCCAAAGGGACCCCCTATTAGGATCTTCAAGCCCTTGGACGAAATGTTTATTGATTTTCAGGTGCTGTAGCTAATTTGTTGAGAATGTGAACAGGGTCTAAAACGTTAATTTATGCAACAAGTAGCCATTTTTCTAATGACCCTTGATTTGTAATCTGTATTCAGGATTTTCACGAAAAGTATGTTGAGAAATTTAGTGAGAAAGTGAACATCCCTTAATCCTATGTCACCGAGTTCTTTGGAAGTTCGGAGACAAAGGTATGCGTAATATGCTTAATGCTTGATTTGTGCCTCTTAATTTGTACCAGTTGCTATCAATCTCATTATAATGCCAATATTAATTATTGCTGACATATCAAAAGGCCTCTTCATAAACTTCACCAGTGAAGGCGCATACGGGTTTGCTAGGTGCTGAGGATGCATCACAGGAAGCTTTTCAGGCGGCACCACTTTAGCTTTCTATTACCCAAAAAATGATCTTAGTTCTGCTTTGAATTTTAACCTTATCTATTTTTGTGAACATTATTTTGGATTGGATCTTCATTTTTTTCTTGGAAAACTAAGAGTTAGTACGCTGTCCAGAATTAAGTAGCACTCCATTGTTACTGGAATACTATTTTGCCTGGCTTCTATAAATCAGGACAGTTATGGCTTCTCTGTTCTTAAGGGTGATAAACACAGATCAGCTTCAAGTAATGAACATACTTTCTTAGGAGCACCTGATGAATTCGATCTGTCCTAATAACTTTGTACTTTGTAGAATGCTACGACCAATGACATTCCATCTGACGCAAAATTCAAGGTGCAAGGCTATGCTACTTTGTACTTCGTATCTTCACAAGCCGCGAAGTGGTACCCTGAGTAAGGGAATAAGGAATACATCAAAAAATGGCATCACCTCTTTCTCAGAAAAACAGCCATCCTTTTTTTCCAAGCAAACAGCCATCCTTGCTAGTCAGAATGATTCCAGTGCCGACTCAGCGAGGATGAACTTTGATTACGCACATTACTTGTAAAGTTTGGACAAATAGAGATCTTCATGCAGCATACCATAATTAGCGGAATGCATACAATACCACCAAAAATGAAAGAGTGTCAAAGAGCAAAAGGGAAGAAAACATGATTATATTTCACAACCAAATTTCCAAGCAACTAGTTCTTTCAAAATAGGGAAATTTTCAACTATTCTTTTTTACAAAAAATCAAACTCAACAATTTTTGTAATGAATGCAACGTATGGAACATCCTCAAGGCAGTATGCTGCATAATACTGTCTCCAAACTAAAATAGCCCATGACATACCCAAACTATGTTACAATATTGTATATTCATTTGAATTTGACTAAATCAAGCATACATCATGCTCAAAAGATGAGTACCAACAGCTCAAAAGCTGGGAGCCATGCATTTGCCCAACACGGAATTTATACAACTCTTTGTGCATCCAAAGAGAAAGTCAGGTTGTTCGATGCGCTGTGAGTATGTGAAGCCCAGATACCAAAACAAGAAACCAGAATACAAATAATATCACCCAAAATCGTGCAGGACCGATCATTTGATTCTAGACAGCACAATCTGCAATTTCATCAAACACAAAAGTATTATTAAACTTTAAATGTTTACATTTAACACAAAAAGAAAAAAAAGAAAAGAAAAAATCACAATGTCAAAGTGCATTGTGTTGGGAACGTTATGCAGAAATCAACATCACCATAAGATCATCATTCACTAATTCCTTACTAATGGAGATGTCAAGACAAATCCTACTTTGCTATTATTAACGATCTATCACATGTTAATGTATATTTTCCAACAACCTCTAGCCAGTGATTCCCCACTTCTGCACTTCATATCTTCTACAAAAAAGTGCACATTTTCTCAACATCACTAGCAGATTTCTTTAGAAAATGTTCAAACAATCGCAATGATTAAAAAAAGTTACATGTTCAACACAAATCATTTCTTATACCATCATTTGGCACACCAGCTTTTATTATACACTCATCTTGATATATTCCAATTCTCATGTCCATCATCCATGTCACTTATCATATTCACGACTTCACTTGGCAACCTCACCATTCAATCTCTCAAATAACTTTTCATATATATTGGAAAGTATCTTAAGATCTTAAAGAGAATGTGCCAATCACAGAGTATGCATAAAATTTAATCCTGCAAGCAATGTCTACACGAGTAGTCCTTTTGCTTCAACCATGATCCAAGATACTCATAATGGTTTTTGGTGGAAACCCTGGTTTTGACCAACTAATGTTAAATCTAGGGATGCTAAATGAGCGAGCGAGCGAGCGAGCCGAGTTTGGCTTGTATTTGAACTCGACTCCAATGGCTTGAAGTTTGTTTGAACTCAACTCGAGATCGAACGAGTTTTGAACGTATATACTTGAAATCGATTAGATCATTTTTTATGTTGTTCAAACTTGACTCGAGTTTGAATATACTAAGCTGTTTAATTTTGACGAATTTAAAACTAGCTCGAAACCCACCTCGTTTGGGAGCTTCAAACTAGCTCGAAACTAGTTCACGAGCTGGCTCGCTCAATTAGGCCCATACCCAATTACCAATTACGATTTATAATTTTCTTGTACATGTATCCAACAAAAAATGATAATGCGATGAGCGAATTGAACATGTGACCTTTAGATCTTTAGGATGACGCTCTCCCAACTGAGCTATCCTTGTATTGATGCTAGTTTGTTATTTTATTGTATATAAATAAATATAACTAACTACAATTAAACTTAATCAATAATAATATTGATTTATGATTTTAAATGTACTTTGAATAGACAAATGATATCATGTATATTATTTTATTATATTATCAAGTCGAGTTCAAGCCAAGCTACGAGTTGATTTCGAGTTATAAGCGAGTCGAGTCAAGCCGAACACTGCCCCTTACTCAAGCTCGACACAGGATTCGAGTTCGAGTCAAATATTTAAATGTCGAATTTCAAGTCGAGTCGAGTCGAGCAGAGCTGAACGCCAACCCGGGTTGCACGAATCGGCCGATTTAAATCGGATCGGCATCGCGCCGATCCGATTTCGAGGCCAAATCGGCCGATTCCGACCGATTTAACTCGAAATCGGAATCGGTTTTTAAGAAATTACCAAAATATCCTAGGTATGATTTTTATTAAATTATTTAAGCATGGGTAAAATGGTAATTTAAATTTTAAAAACCTAAAATCAAACCCCTCTCCCACCGCTTCCGCCGTCGCGTTCGCTCCGCCGCGCTTCCGCCGTCCGACCACGCCGACCACGCCACGCCGCCAATTCCGACCTCAGCTCCGCCCTCCGCCACGCTGCCGCCGTCCGACGCTCCGCCCAATTTCGAACTCAGCTTCCGCCCTCCGCCGCGATTCCGTCGTTCGACAATCCGCCCGACCTTCCGACCACGCCACCGCCGTCCGACGCTCCGCCCGATTCCGGACTTCATTCCGCCCTCAGCTGCGATTCCGCCCTCCGCCCGTTCCGCCCGTCCGCCGCGATCCGCCGTCCGACGCTCCACCCGACCTTCCGACCACGCCACCGCCGCCGTCCGACCTCAGCTCCGCCCTCCGCCGCGCTTTCGACCGAAATTTTGGATAAATTTGGATTTTTTTTATTGAAATTGAATATTGTAATGTGAAAATTATTATTTATGATGTTCTAATTGATTAATATGACGTGCGAATTGTGATGTCCAAATTGAAATTTTGTGCGTGCGGTAAATTGTGATGTGCGAGTATGTGCTATGTGCAAATCGTGATGTGCAAATTATTGTTGTATAAATACTTGAATTTGTGTATTTATGTTGAGAAATTATATAATTATGTATTTCAGGTATTTCTGTTATGAGTTGGCAAATTTTTGTATATGACCGATTTGGACCGATTCAACTGAACCGATTCTTGGCCGATTCCGACCGATTCCGATTCCGATTCCGATTCATGCAACCATGACGCCACTGCTCACGAGCTGGCTCGCTCAATTAAAAGCCCTAGTAAAATCTTGCTTTAGAAAAAAATACTATTAAAATTTTCTAACACTATAATTCCATACAACAAATCAAGCTTGTGCTCAATCCATTATGTAATAGCATCGGCTAGCAAACAATATAGGGTCATCTAAAAAATAATATTCATTCATAACATAACATATACGCAAAGATAAAGATGAACCTTGGTGCTAAGTGCTAAGCAAATATCACATGAAAATACTCACTATTACTCTGTCTTACACATGAATTCCAGAATCCTCGCATACGTCCTTTTATCCCCAACATATGACATTGTTAGTTATCTCTTATAAGCATTTATATGCTATCATAACAAGTTAACCATATGGAAGCCTCTTCCCTCAATCAAAATTTGTTCTATCAATTGCTTTAATAAAATAAAAATTAGCATTATAATGCTTCATATTTCTTAAGGTGCAACGATTTATACCTTTGCAACCCAAGTTGTATTAAATGCGCCCTTCATAAGTTTGGAACATTGCTTCACACTCCATTTATATTTTTGAAAACTACAAGCATGCACTATGTAGAAATTAAGATTCTATTCTAGAGATAAAGTCTAAAAGATCATGTTATATTGGGATACTTGAGTCAAATAATTAGTTGCATCTTTGTGTGGGAATCATCATCTACTTCTCTCTAGAGTTCTCTGTTCCCCATTTCTCTTGACCCATTCTTCAATGCTACTACTTTCAGCTAATGCTTCTGCTTCCCGCCTCTAGGCAGGACTGCCCAAGTTTCTCAAGTCTGGCCGAATCTGAGACAATGCATTCAGTTCATATCTCTCCTTATTAATAAAAGGGGAGTCACAAGATGAGCCTGATAAAAAGTAGGACATTCGAGAGATTAAAATTTCTATTGTTTTTTTAAATCAGATTAGTCTAGTCTATATCCTCATTCAACGAAAATCTATCTCTAAAATCAGTCTTACTCTAACATACGACCACACATGGCGCAGCATCTTGACTAGTACACATGAATATGGTAATTATCCTCGTGGTGTGCATGCATGCCAACTGACAGCATTTTTCTGATCCTTAAATACTTAGTTGTTTGTGGTTGAGCCATGTGCCAAATCGCAATCATGCAATGCATGAGCTGGAAATTACTCACCTCGTGCGGTGCATGCATGCCATTATTTCTTTCTAACCCACAAAGGTAGCTTCTCTAATAGTTATTCTCTATTCCTTGGGCCATTATCAATCTACATTTGTCGTGAAACAGATCTCTTTGCCCGCAATGAACAGGCTACTACACTCATCAGGTGACAGTATCGTACCAGCATAACATAATATGCCTCATAACCTAGATACTTACCAGCCAATCCAATCAAAATGTCCAAAATATAGCACATATTTCATTCTATGCTTCAGCAGTAGGACTTTCACCTTTATTTGCTATTTTGAAAACAAAACACAGAGCAAGGTGTAAAAGAAGTTCAACATCAAACGTTTACATAGGTCAGATGAACTCACAAAGCGAAGGAATATCACCACTGTCAAAGCGCATATGCCTCCAAGAAGAATGTGCAGACCGCTTTTTGCCGTCCTCTGATTATAGAGAAAAAGATCTTGTTAGCTAATTTTGACAATGAAGATAATTGCCGTCCAAATGAGTGACAATGGTAGATTGCATAGCATAAAAGACATTATAAACATATAACCTTTGATGTTAGAATCAGAAGCAGTAATAAATCAAGACATGCCAACAAGAAACGAAATGGCCAACAGCAACATAGAAGGAGATCCTATTTCTCAAAAAAACTACATGAGATTGGCAACAATTTACGTAGGAGGGTTATGGTAAGATTGATGTCAAGCCATAAATTAGAAATTTCAATTTACAAAGCAACATAATACTAACATAAAGAAAATATGATAAAATTGAAGTACACATAACTAAATCAATAAGTACGCTGGATTACATTAATTGTTATTTTGTATCTACAGAAATATATGCACAAGAACGATAGTGCGATGGTTTTCTCCTATCACTAGGATCCAAAACTAGGGTCCATGTGATTACAAATAGCAAACTTTTGATGGTTAATATTTTTATTCCTCTATCAGAGATTTGCACTCACTCATTGCCAGTGATGTGCATAGACCCGCTTTAAAAAGAAAAATCACAAAAGAAAATGATCAAACAGTAGGTAAGAGTAGGTGGTCAAAAGACTCCAGGAAAAACCCGTAAAAACCTACCTTCCCAACGCGAGGAGCAATCAACCATGCAAGAGTAACAGTAAGCAGGCCAGTTGCAACTAATATCCCAGTGCTTTCAATAGCCCACTTTCTTGTGGTATTTTCTTCAGGTGGTGCATCTTCAACCACATGTGAAGAAGATTGCTCAGTAACCAGCTGTGATAACACTACCCCTGTAGAATTGTTGCTTTGTGGGTTAAACCAAAGCGAAATCTCACTAAGTCTTTGCCTACGGATAGCAGCTACTGCATCAGGATCCACATCTGAATTTGCAGGTGCATGTGCTGGACTTAGTTCCCCAGTGGCAGTCCTTTCCCTCAGGGCTTCATAGTCCTTAAGAGAAATAATAACCTTTTTCAAGTCAGCAGGTTGAACATTTTTCGCTACACTGCCACATATTTCACATACTGTAGAACCATGGCTAATGAACCATTTTAATGCGCAAGCATAATGTGCAAGAGAAAGATCACTTTTACAAGAACAGCCAAGAGTAATTAGGTTGTCTTGCTGCTCATATTCGCCTGCTTCAAGATCTGTGCTGCAAATGAATACCTCTCCATCAGGGCTTATGAATTTAACAAAGTTGGACTCACTTCTGCAATTATTAGAGGAAACAACACTTTTGTCAACATCTTCTGTGGTAGCTTCCTCACGGGAATTATTTTCTTCTTTATTAGGAACCTGAGTCAGTGGAAGCATAATGTTAAGGAATCCAAGAGCAGCATCCCTCTTCTATCAGATTCTGTACATTGGCACACTCTACAAACTGCTGAATTTCTTTCCTTATTTTTGTCAATGCTGGCCGTCATGCTACTAGCCATATCTCCTCCGTCCATTGCCATGCACAAATTCTCGCCAACAGCATCAGTTGAACCCATTCCAAGCTATTGCACATAGGGCACTGATCTCAAAGTCTCATCCACAAAAAGTTGAACTGCAAAAAAGTCAAATATGCGCCGCAGAGAGCGACAGTAGCAATAAATAATGTCTCACACGCAGGCCAAAACTACAATATCAACCTGTCGTGAAAAAATAGACTTTTTTTGTCATTTGCATAATTTAATTAGGGCAAACATCAGCAACAAATAGATTGCCATAAAAGAACATTGGAAATTTGGAATCAACATGAAGGACTTTTGGTATAACAGGCACACAAAGATTGAGAGAAGATAGAATGCACTATCTGGTTAAAGCTGCAGTTTCTACACGGGTCCCAGGCCACGCCCCAACCCTCATTAGTTTTCATAAGGAAGAGAAATAAATTGGATATGCTACAACTACTGTGCGGTTTCCAATTCCAAGTCCGGATAACAATAACAATAATAAAAAATAATCATCATTTCTTCTCAAATTATCTGATTTCATTATTCTTTCTCAAGTAACTTAAACCATTATCATACCATAAAGACGACAAGTAAAAGACAATTTGGTCATTTACATGATAAAATTTCCACGAGATATCGCACCTATTTCGCAGTTGAACATTTTCAATTGCCAACATTAGAAAATACAGCTTACAAAATTGAAGGGGAAAAAAAGCAGAAAGAAGAAGAAGCATCGCAAGAATGGTGCGAGCACAAAAATATGTAAAACCAGGGTGGCGATGCAGCGGAGACATTGAATTTTCCTGCCGTAAAAACCAAAAAATCATGCAAATAATAATCCACAATAAAGAAAAGCAAGAAGAGGATAAGAACACGGAGGAAATGGTCTGAGGATATTCATGGCGTCGAAGAAGAAGGAGGGAGGAACCTGCGGTCGGTTGATGGCAGCGGCGAGAAGAGTGATGAGTCGACAAGGAAAGCGTGAAGCGTGGGTTAAAGTGTTGTGAGTGGTAATTGGATCTCACCCTCACATCACTGATCACCCCCCCTAATCACTAATTACCGATAACTTAAACCCCCTACAATATAATATACCGGTTTTTTCTTTACAAATACATTAATTTATAATTATTAAATATATAAATATCTATGTCAATAATTTTTAATATAAATTTATTATTTAAAACTAATTAAACTATAAACCTAAAATATTATGAAAGCATCTTAAGTATAAAATTCAATAGATATAAATTAATTGATTCTTGAAGAAGAAGAAGAAAAAGGAATAAATATCAAAACTTAGAATAATTCAGCCAAAAAATACAGCTTGCTTAATGAAAAAATCATTAATCAAAAGGTTCCTAAAGTAAAGAATTAAATATCATATTTGTTTCATTGATATCTAATAGACAATTATTTGTTGCATATATAAATATTTATAAGCACGAGACAAGGATAAACCCATTGTAAAAAATAAAAATGAATGCTTTGAGAGAAAATATTCAAAAAGAAAAATCTAAAACCATGAGGTATAAATAATCAAAGATAAAACAATCATAAAGAAAAATAAAATATTAAATTAAAATTTTTAAAAATAGAAATTAATGATATTAACAATAAAGAAGTGAATTATATAATAATAAAGATAAATACTTTACATAAGATGGAAGCTAAATACTCAAATTACAATAAAACAAAAAATGTTAAAAAAGTGCCTTTTAAGGGAAGGGGAGGGGGATTTATGTATCAAAATAAGAAATATTTTGTGAGATATTGTTAATATATTTATAAAATGAGATGAGATACCATTATTGGACAAGGGGTACGACGGAAAAAGCATGCATCCCTTGAGAGGGATGTATAGCATTTAGAAATTATAAAACCTTAGTTTTCGGTTTGGGTTTTACCTTCTTATTACTTTGTCCGGTTTGCGCTAGTCGTAAGTCGATTTGAGTTAGACCAACTTTTAGACCATGAGTATGAGACCCACATCGTCACATAAGCAGACACGTTGAATATACCTAATATACAAATGATAATTTCAATTATGCTACAACATAACATGAATTATTAACATATACATGAGGCATACAACTTTTACTTGTATTAGCCCAGGGTTTTTAGGGCTAGATATAAACCGTTGCAGCGTTAATATCCATTTGGACTTTTTACAATATCTCATTTACATACATCTTAGTGATTTTGGATTACCAAATTGCCCCTGTGAGCCTAGTTTGACTTGAATTTTAGTTATTAATCCGATTGAGTTCAAGGTTTCACGACCTAATTTTATTTATCTCGATTTTTGTCCATAGAGCCATTTTTAGGCTTTGAGTCCATTTCAACTTTTGTCGGTCTTTATCCGAGCTTTCCGTATATATATATATACACACACACACATGCATCTCAGCGATTTCAAACTACCAAATTATCCTTGTGGGCCCATTTTGATTTAAGTCTAAGTTATTTGTTTGATTGAGTTAAGGGTTTTGAGGCCTAATTTAATTTCTTATCTCAATTTTCATCCATAGAGTTATTTTTAGGCCTTGAATCAGTTTTAACTTTTGTCGGTCTTGATTCGAGCTTTCCGTGTGTATATATATATATATATATATATATATATATATATATATATATTATTATACCTTAGGGGGACCCCACTAGGCACACGAGTTGTCAGATGTTTAGATCGTGCCACGTGGAAAGTTCAAAATGGTCCATGTCATCCCTAGCAGTGGCCAATCAGATTTTTCGTGAGATTTTCTCCTATATTTTCATAATATTTTCTACCTTTAGCGCCGCCACCACCACTTTAGCTTGCATTGGCGAGATTCTGGCCACCAGACTGGTACCATCGTGACTGTGTCACAACTAGCTGTCGATCTAGACCCTCCATCGACTCTGAGGCCGCCACAATCGCCACCAACAATAGTGTTTTGATCGTCAATTTCAATCATTGCCACCGCCTTTCGGGCAATTTTTTGGTGTCAACAAGCCTCCTTCGACGAGGCTGACCACCCAGATAGCTTGCCCTTGCTGAGATCAACCCCAACCTCCACCATGGCCTTAATCACCGTTGGCGGCTAGCACTTTTCCGAATGCATTATCGTGTCTTTCCGGTCAGTCACCGACTATACACCCACGACCAACATTTTGAGACCAGCCTCTGTCGACTGTCGCCGGTGACTTCACCTACCCCGACGGCATTTTTGTCGCTTTTCGGCCAACTGGCAGTCAAACTCCATTGGCGACCACCTCAGTCACCATCTCCCTGTCGTCTTCTATTGATCGCAATTGGTGGCAGCCCCTGTGATGCCGTTATTGGCAATTTTCTGGCAATGGATACCGCCAGCCCGATTTCCTGTGTTTGTGTGTGCTGCCCAATTCCGTTTACCTGCATGCCCATGACCGCATCCGCGTTCCCGTGACGTGTTCACCCAGCCCGCATCTGTGTCCATGTCCATTGAGTCCAACCTAACTCGACTTGGTCTACTTCAACCAAATGACTCGATCGAGTCGACTTGGCTTGGCTCTGTTCGACTCGCCCAGTTGACTCGACATGTATTTTTTGCTCATTTTTAGCCCACTTTTAGCCGTTTTTCAACCATTTTCATTAATTTGAGACTACCTACATTAATTTAGATGTATATTCATTTTATTTAGCTTGTTTAGATATTATATGCATTTATTTATTTATTATTATTCATTTGTTGCTATTTATATATTTGTTAATTACGATGAATTATTCCATAATTATTTTTTATTATTGATGATGTATTCATTTGTTGATATTATTTTTGTTCATAGTTATCTTATTTAGTATAATTAATTGATCAATTATTATTTATTTGGTCACTCGCGTTATTATTTAGTCATTTATTATTCATTTATATGCTTATGAGTTTACTTATTTATTTATTATTCATTATTTAATTATTTATATATTTTCATGGATGTTTAAAATGTTATTTATTATTTTCTTGATATTACTTGTCCACTATTATTTTAGTATTGTTCTTTAAATTATTTAAATTATTTAATTTATTTATTTGTTTATTACTTGCATGTGCCTCATTTTACATGCCAAGTGTTTAGTTGTGGATCTATTTAGTATAATCCTTTGTTGTGATATTATTGTTAACGTTAATATATACTATGACCATGTATCATATAGAGTTGTAAGTCTTGTACTTAGCGGTGGGTTCCGATTTAGTTTCCGGTGTCCAACCTTGCCGTGCATGTCTCGATACACTTAGAGATTAGACCACATGTTTGTTAGTACTCTTTTCAGATTTATCGCTTATTTTATTGTGGATTTAATTTCTAGATCATAAGATGTGTTAAGTAGTTGTTTTATTGGACCTCACTTAACACGGCTCATTTAGACGTATTTTACTTCTGTGATTAATAACTCTCAAAGATGAGATCCCTTAAGTTGTTTTCAAACTTAACTCCACCCAATGTTGCCTTCATGCCTACTTATATGATTCTCTTCTCATCCTTACATGTACTTTTTTATCGAGTTTTCAGTGAGTCAAAAGTGATGAATTTGACTTCACGTATATCATGAACGGTCGCATACGCAAGTCACAGCAGGCTCTTAATTAGTGAGAGAGTTGTTCCATTCTTGTAGAGATCCTGACATTTCTACTTCTTGAGCTTCTTCACCCCTAGAGAGGCATGAAATAGACAGGTACTGTTGTATACAATGCATGTTTGGACTTGTGATATCAAAGGGTATTGAAATCGACTGTGTGAGAATATTCGACCTTTGTACTATAGACCAGGAATTACACAGAGGTATGAAAAGGCTAACGATATATACTTTTGTTTTGAGAGTGGGACCAGTTATTGCCGAGAGTGTCATAGTATCAATTCACTTCGAGATACTATCGAGTTTACGTTTGATGGCTCCTCAGTAGATGTCATTTGAGAGTTCACATGGTTAATATATATATATATGTTGTTTTCCTTCCTCATGGAATATTAGGTTCTTATAAATTAATTGATTTAGATATGACTCAACTCAATCGTAACATTTCTAATTCAATTCTTAGGTGAACTGAAATCGAGGTGTTAAAGAAATGGGTGTGTACCCTTTAAAAAGAATGCAAAAGCGTTTTTAAAAAACTAAGTAAGATGCTACTTTATGTGCCACCTAAATCAGATATATTTTAATTTATACATAATTTTTTATTAAATAACGAGATAAAATGTAATAATTTAATATTTTAAATATAGACCATATTTTACTTTAAAGATATATTTGATTTGAACTGAAAAAATAAATTATAATTATTTTTTCTCAAGTAGACAAACTCTTGATAACAGAAGTTAGAAGTTGAAGTTAATACTTGGGGGGGGGGGGGTTTAAACTCGTGGACCTTTTACTTTGAAAAATATTTTAATTATTTTTTCTTTTAAGAAATTGATGTTATCAATATTCAAACCTATGTGCAAAAGGTATTTTTATTGTATTTTCATTAGTTATTACAAATTTACTTTGTAACCTCCAACGCCTCTGTATAATACTTGCAACTCACTAACCTCTACATACACCATGGATAAATCATTACTACAAATTTACTTAGTACAATTGCCTCTCTAATTATGAGTTCATCTATTATAGGGTTCATACATTTTCACAATCAGTGCACCATTGCATGGGCTTATTGATTCTCAGTTATCGTTCTAGAGTTTGAGTTCCTTCAATTTAAAAAAGGTATTTGTTGAAACAAAGATCATCTCAAGCACTTTACCTTTGATGTTCACCAAGTTATGCTTACAAAAGAGACATGGAATAAGAATTGCAAAAATGAAGTAAAATTTTGCATCTCTAAGCAATGTTTGAATGACAAACTCTGTAGGAAGGGAGGACAACGACAATTATTCATTTCCACCAAACATTATGATGTTCATGATATGCCGTTCACATATGGCCAAGACCACAAATATTACTCAGTTCCCAAGCAAAAATGTCAAAACTGCCAAAACAGCGATCAAGATAATAATATTAAGAAAATAATTTGATGGGAGAGGCTTATCTGGACTTCCCCGAAGGCCTCATATTCAGCTCGAATCTTACTCTTCATTGCCTCTGAAAGCTCTCTCGCATCAAACATGAATAACATGCAATTTATTCCGTTATTCATCTCCTAGGAGGTTGATCCTGTGAATGTTTATTGTTCACATTGTCTGAAGTTCCTCTTTGATTATTTAGGATTAACAGCTTAACATAAGCAAAGTTTGATCTTGTTTCTTAAGCATCCTGCATTTTGAGAAGTGGGAAAGCAACAGAAACATATAAATTACATGAATTTTTAATAAGCTACAAGGATCTGAATTTTGAAAGAGTTAAAACCTTAGACTCTTGTGATGAGTACTTAGCAGCAACAAATTTCTCAGGCACCACATTTTTTGAGTCATCTATCGAGAAACCCTATGGAAAAGAAGGCAAAGATTCATAAAAGTAAGAAGGCACGCATTGTGTCATGACCAATTGATGCAAGGCTATAATATATTTCCTCATCTCCAATACAGCCCTATACCAAATAAACAGCAAGATATTTTTTAAGAAAGATAAGACCAAGGATATATATCATATATGACATGCTAATGGAGGATCCAATCCAAGAACATGCACGGCAATCCAAGGACAAGAATTAAATGAAAGGAAGAAACGCAGACATATCAGAGAGAAATAAGAGAGATTCATCAAAACCTGATACTATGCTTGGTGTAGCCATATTTATGCCGAAAAGAGCCCCAAACGAAGCAACTTCTTAATTACTTTGAAATAAATGACTAGAATAATAATAAAATCTATTAGAGTAAACTTCCTAAATAAAACTCATAAAAACATGAAGACTATAAAAGACTTAGAGGCACTGTGTCACATGATGTCTGGCCAACCACGCAATAAGAGCAATAAGGTAATATCTCACAAGCATAAAGATAACAACTACTTAAAAGGAACACATAAACTTCAAACCTCAGGTGGGTCAAATTTAGCTCCAAGATTGCTAAGTTTAGCATGGGCTTCAGCATAGTCCCTTAAAATGCTTCTTGATCAACAGCATACTTTTCAGCAAAGACCTGGATATTACCATCAACATATAGTTATAAAGAAAAGTAAGGTGAATGCTACTTGTTATCTCTTAATAATATTCATGCCTTGAATGAGGGATCTTCAAACAAGACAGCATCCGTGGGCAAAACCAACAAATCTTCATCTCTTCTCTCCTTGATATCCTGATTTTCATGATAAAACATAAATCTATTATTACATCTACGAGATAAGAGGACACAATTGATTGGCAACAGTGAACACAGTCAGGTGCATGTAATGAGCATTCTACTTCGAAGTAGGAATTGTCAAACTTCAACCATTGAACCGTCCACGACTGCCCACCAGGTGCCCCAGGGCCATCTTTCTGTGAAAACGGAAAAGTTGGTGTTATTGCAAATCCATTTAAAATAATGTTGGTTAAAAATAAGAATATGCTCGACCAAACTTAAAAATCAGGTTTGGCCCAGCTATTACCCAAAATCCTGACCATGTTCATACCCAGCATAGCAGATGATGCATATTTGTGAATTTAGAAATCTTAGTTCATCTTTTGCTATAATGCTACTTATAAAGTAGACCATTATCATTGAATGGTCAATTCTTGTTTTAGAGTCATTGATTGTCATAGAAGTCAATGACTCAATATTACTATAGTGATGCAGAGCATCCTCATGAACATTTGCCTTCCAACAATAGAGATAAAGATCTTTTCACCAAAGTTGATTATCCTCAATATGACATTGCCTACTCTAGGAAGAAGAAAAAGAATAAGGGAAAGGGTACTACGTGAATCCTTATTTGCTAGAGTTGTGATTGTTGGTTTTTAATGTTTTGGTTCAGTTGTTTAGCCATTGAATTATTTGAGGTTGTGGTTTTAGTATTGTTAGTGGTTTGGGTCTGGTTAGTCATTATTTAGATCTGATTTAATTTGATGTTATCTATTAGGCATGGAAGTATCCATATAAGTTGTAAGGTTTGAGAACTTTGATTAATACTTAGAAGATGAATAAAACCAAGACTGTCCTTACTTTTGCTATCGTTATGTGTTTATTTCTATCTGTGAGATAAACTAGGCTAAGAGTAGGGTTTATCTTCAAGGAACAAAGGCTAGGACTGGCCTAAGTTCTACAGTTTGGTTTAATTGCAGGTAAATCTGGTTTGGATACCCTCCCATCAGAATGGCTTTGCACCATACAAGAATTATCATACTTGGTGAGAATTTTTCATTTTTATCCTTTGTTTAAAAGTAATACACAAGACCAATTTATATATTTTATTGTAAGCTAGATTGAATCAAGGTCCTTTTTTCATCTAACCCCAACCTGATTAGAAATAGTCGTTAACATCTAAATATGTAGTATATGCGTAAACTATCATTCATCTTGTTTATTTTTAAAATTCAATTTCTCCAAAATCTCTTTGAACTCTATTCTAAGAAATGCCCTTAATGGGTTCGAGATCCACATTAAAACCTTAGTTTTGTCACTCTTACCAATTCCTAAAACAAAGTAATTTGGACTATTTAATGAGGATACATGTTGCAATCATGAGACAACATAGCAAAGTTTTTGTAATAAATTGAATGCATGTTTTTATGTTCTTAATTTATTTATTGAGGTGCAAACTAATGTTCTATAGTTTAATATTGGAAGATCTGCCAAATGACTATCTTAAATATTCCATTAAACAATGTGCAAGCTAATTTGAACATGGTCAGATAAATGATTGTCACATATAGCTTTGTTTTGTATTCCAATAACTGGATGTATATCCAAGAATGTGATACTTATACCATACCGTATACTTTGTTTCAGGCTTTCCCCATCCACTGCGCTCTGGCCTAGATCTTCCAAGAGTGTGGGCTCCCGAAAGTGCAACTATATCCTGGAAAAACAAGCATCATATCTACATTAGAGATTAAACTTTATGAAGATAAAGTTACGTTGAAAGCCTACAGTTTCTGGAGTGTAACCTTGTCATTGAGGCCCATTCTATAAAATACATCACGAAGATGATCGGCAGGCAAAGGGGGACCAGCAGCTGAACACATAAATACTTAAAATTTGAATATAAAAGTGCAAACTCAAACCTCAAGTTCTTTATTGCAATTCTAAAAAATTCAGTTGCCTAAAATTAGAATCAGAAGCTTGGTCTCTATTTCAGTTGTTTAAATAATACCAGACACTGGCCAAAGGCTTAGAAAATATAAAGCAAGGTTATACGGCACTGAGTAAGACATCACAATACACAGCTGATGACTACTTGACAAATTGTAATATTTGAATTTACATCGAGCACAAACCTGTAGATTAACCTTGGAGATGGTAATAACTTGCAGTCTCTATTAGCAACTACGAATAATAATATTGCTAACGTTATCTTTATTAAACATAAACTATTCGTGTTTGTTCAATTAGATGTTTTAACAACTTGTCTTAAAAGTTGAAGCTATTAGGAAAAGGAACCATTCATGGATATGTACAAGAGGACATGTGTGTCATACATTCCCGAAGAAATCCTTGATTTTGTGGGCAATATCAGAAATTAATTGCTGATTTTTACTAACCCTACTTCAAATTCAAACACTACAAGCAGACCTAGTCAAATGTATTCAACAAACACTTCTGCACACCCTTAAGCTTTGAATTGTTATCTCCCAGACTAAGCTTGTGATAGGTATTGTAGATGTGTAGAAGTGTTCATTGAATACATAGTTTTAAATAAGGATAGTGAAAATCAGGAGTTAGTTCATAATATTGCCCTTAAAATTCCATCAAATCCAATCAGAAGGAAGGGAAATCTTGTAGACTTGAAATACAGATACCCTATTTACCACAAATATATAAAGAAATTGAGGTGATTTTCCAGTGAAGAACGCCACGTTCTATCCACCCTATCTTTATCCAATTACTGTTTTGTTTATGCTACTTAGTTGCTATCTTATGTGTTAAATTATATAGTAAAATAACACAGCCAATGCTCTTGCATTGCTCGTCCCAAAGCTCAGATAAAGGAGGAAGGTTGTTCCAGCCTCTTTTGAGATACGGCGGAAGAAGAAGAAGAGAATTTGTACTAGAATATAGCATTGTAAGTATTTCAGCCTGTTGAACCTTAGAATATAATCTACACATTAGGAATAAAGCAACATAAAATGAGATGATTAAATTAAAGATACAGACTTATCTATACTTGTAAACCAAATTTGAAAAGAGAAACAAATAGTATACATGAAAGAATATATAATCCGAAAAAGATCCTGCATTTCCCCATTAACTGTTTGTAAAAAATGCAAGACATTCTACTCCAAAAAATATTCACTACGATGCCAAGAACAAAAAAAACACATATTCTACAAAATATCTCTGTACCTGGAAGCTTTCCCTCGTCGGGGCACTGCTCTGGACTACTAACATCCACCCTACCATAGATCATGGGTATTTTTGGCCCTCCCGCCTCCTGAAAACGCAATACATATAATTTGCAAAACCTTCAACGGCTTGACTAAAAAGTAACAGGAAGCTTTAGTATCAAGATTATAACCTCTATGGCAGTAGCGCTCGCCAACTGGAATAAATCTGCATAAGTCACCTCAGGATATTTATCTTTAATAGGTTGGAGAAGCTTTAATGCATTTACAAGACCTGGAATGGCCAATTCATAAGGACCCCATTCCCAAAAAAATGATCACAAAATAAAGGTACGTCACTCGGATGGTGGACAAGACCTGGAATGGCCAATTCGTAAGGACCCAATTCCCAAAAACAAAATGATCACAAAATAAAGGTATGTCACTCGGATGGTGGTGGTGAATTCAAGTCAGAAAAACTTGAGAAAAAATTTTGAAGAAAACGGCACATTGCATCAATTTACACGCCCTTAACACCACAACAAGAGGTCGATTGTCTCTGCTCTTTCAATCAAAATTGCCAACAAAAGCATTGCAGGATCATCTCTCTCCTTATCAATCATTGTTTAACAGAATTCCTGACTACAAGGCATTCAGAACTTTTGGGTGTTGTTGTTATCCTTGCCTCAGACACTATCCACGACACAAGTTCAACCAAAGGTCGATACCATGTATCTTTATTGGATATCGTACGATGCAGAAAGGGTCTGAAATTATAATTTCACACATTTACCAGCATTCGCAGCATGCTTTAGCTCTACATCAAATCGCAAGCTACCATTAGCTCCGCCTCTTTTTGGCCACTCGTCAATGTTTTTGTCGTAAGTACCAGCATCATGCCAACCTAATCGAACCTATCAGAAAAAAAATTGAGCGCAAAAAATTTGTGAGTACACCAAGAATCCTATCATCTAATAGATTTACCAAAATGGGGTGACAGAATTTGGAACCAAGCAGCTCCTTAATGTCTTCCCTCGCGCTTTTTAACTGATCGGGGCTGGAAGCAGAGCAGGTAGCCGACTGCGCACCACCCGGGCTGGACAGCCGTAGACCCGTCGAAATCCTTCGGGAACTCTGATCAATAGAGAAAAAATAAAATAAAAAGGGACCATGAGAACAAGACCGGCGAAAAAGCCAAGAGAAAATGGCGACAAAGGAGACGGCACCCCCACCAAGCGGAGGGAAGGGAGAGAGAGGGAGGATGGTCTGAGAGCGGCCAGCCATGGGGAAGAGAGGAGAGCGGCGGCGGGAAGCTTGGACTTCTTGGCGAGGAGAGGGAGGATGGCCGAAGAGGCGGCGAGGGCAGACGCCATTGACGGCGATCTTATCGTCGGCGGCGGCGGCGGCTGGTGTTCTTTTGTTCTCTTGGGGGAGTTTGTTAGAATTGTTGCGAAGAAATCACCCTTCAATTTTAGGTCTCCGTCATGTAGGCAATCCTGCTAATCCAATTATCCGGCGACACGTCTACTCTTGTATTAGATTACTTGCCTATTTGTGTAATTACGTAAGACCTTCCCCGCGGGTGGCCGCGGGCGAATTTGTTGTTAAATTAGGGTCGTTTGATTTCCATTTAGACTCCAACTAAGATGTAATTCAATTTGTTCATGTTCTAGTTCAAGATAGTTTGATTTGTATTTATTAATATTATTATTTTATAATTTAAATTTAAATTTATTTTGTTATTAAATTTGACATAACAATACATAAAGATAATTTTTTCAAATTTAATATCATATAATGATATTTTTGAATTTAATTATATTTATATAAAAAAATTATAATAAATAAGGTTAAAAATCTTATTCCTTATATAAAATATTATATAAAATATGAATATAGCTGAGTTGTACGCCATAAGTTAAGTTTCAAGTCATTTAATAATGAGTTAAGTTTCAAGTCAAATTTCTTTCGGGAGAATATTATAAATAGTTATATTTTAAACTTTTTTTTCAAAAACAGTCAAGTTTGCAAAATTATATAAAAAATAATTATTTTTGAAAATTTCATATCAATTATGACCAAATCCTTTCACTTTTTAAATAATAATAAAAATATCCATAAATTTTATTTTTATTAATAACAAAATATATAATAGAAAAAATTTATAATTTTCAACTAATCTCACATATATATAAATATATATAATTTACTAATAAATATTAAATAGAATATAAAACTATATTATTGATCATTAAAAATTAAATTATTGAATTTATTAAAAACTTTATTGAATTTTGGACAATTAAAAATTAAATTATATTACAGGCCATCAAAAATAAAAAATAAAATAGAAAAGATATATATTTAGATGTTCAAAATTTTAATTTGAAATTATCACATTTTATTAAAAATTAAAACATTTGTTTTATTTAATATATTTTTATTATGATTTTTAAAATGAAATATCATTCATGGTATACAACACAAAAAAATATGTATGAGAAAACTTAAATTTAAATTAAGGGTATTTATGTTAATAAAATAAATATTACGATCAAAATATTTTTAAAATACATAAATTGGTTATATGCAAAATAAAAATTCAAGATTTGACTAATATAAATTTAAATTTTTGATCATTTGTGATAAAAAATATTAAAACTTAGTTATTTATGATATTTTTCCAACTTTTTTCAAGTTGATTATCAAGCTTAATTGAGCCTTGAATAGCCATATCCACCATTTTTAGCATTCCTTCAAAATATTATTCCAATTTTTTTAGAAAAAAGAAAAAAGTCCTCCGTTGTTATTACTAGTATAATATTAAAGTTATTTAACTAAAATGTACTTTTATTATTATTATTATTAAATTTATGAGATAAGTATTATCAAATGTTTAAATGAATGTAATTAAATAAATGTTTAAAGGAGAAAATACTAGGCAAATGTCTAATTATATATATAAGTAGAAACATGTACTACTTTAATCTTAGCAATGAAAGAACTTTTTTCCTTCCTGACAAAAGTTTACAAGTAAAAGATAATAATTAAAAAATTATTTATAATTTTCAATAATATAGAACTAATTATTATGGAAGTTATATCTAAATATAATTTGTTTTCTTATAATAAAGCCTAAAACTCCTAATCCATGGGATAATCTATAAGATATTATCAATAGGAAAATCTATTGTATACTACCAAAAAAATGGCATTTTTTTCTTTTATCTTAAAAAATTATCATGTAAGTACGATTTTAATTTTTAAGGGTGTAAATTAATTAATTATTTAATTAGATTTAAGGAGAGGAAAGTGCAAACAATTTTGGTGATGACGTAACATTACTCCCAGCATTTCTCTGATCAATATTAATTATGTTATCAACGACGTCTTTAGGACACGTCAGCAGTCAGCCCATGTCGTCCAGGCTTTGAGGAGCCAATAATAACGGAACGAACTCCGGCTCGCCACCACCACCGCCACCGCCACCGCCCCCACCACCACCGACGGCGACCATGCCATGGCTAAATCGGAGAACCCTAAGCCTCCGATAGCCCCTCCGCCATCGGCCAGGACCTCCTCTCCCGCCTCCGATCACGACCTGGACCACATCTCCTACTCCCTCGAGAAGTTCCGACTCTACGAAACCCGCCGTGCCGTGGGCACCCATTTCCTTCCCCTTCTTATTTTCGTTTCTTTGCTACCAATCCTCTCTCTCAGTTGTGTGTTGTGTTTGTATAGAGGTTTTATCTCATCGGCACCGATAGGAACGGAAATACTACCGCGTTCTGAAGATCGACCGGTCAGAACCATCCGAGCTCAACATTAGCGAGGATCCGCTGGTGTACACCCAGCAAGAAGTCAAGAGTTTGCTCTAACGCATCAGCGAAGGCAACCGCTCCACCGGCGGCCTCGTTTTTGTCGCCAAAGTCTATGGCATTGCAGGTCCGTATCATTCAAAAAAGAAGCTGTACTTTTTTACGAAAAATTTAAGGTTCTCTATTGCTTATTTTTCGAATTTGTGTTGTTTTTCTCTTTTTTGTTTGTTCAAAGTATAGGGTGCATCAAGTTTCTTGAATCGTATTATCTTATCCCGGCACGAAGCGCCGACAAATTGGTTGTTTATGTGGCCACGCCATTTATAGCATTGATGAGAGTCAGCTGATCACCTTTCCGCATTCCTCGATTCAGACGGATGTAGCACATTCCAAAACAGAGTTGAGGTACGTCAATTTCATGGCTTTTGCAATCCTTTTTGTTGGACAATGTCGGCATGTGTAAGTTTTCTTGAATCATTGTTATTCATTGTCACACACTTTTTTCTAGATGATGTTTACATCCTGGAGGACGATATATAATGTGTCGAATGAGGTTATTTTTTTGCCCTGATAATGTGTTATTCCGCAAATATTATACACGGGCAAACAAGTGGGAAACATGTTTTAGTAGTTGTCCTTGGCGATTGTTTGAGATAAATTACCTGATATAAAATGGGTATTACTGACTTGACTGATTAGTTGAATTGCATTAAAAAATTTTGTCAGCCTTATAGTGAAGCTAACTTTTCTTAAGTTTCTATTCTGTGTACTTGTTCCATTCTTCTGCCATTTTTTTTGTGTATAGCTGTCAACTATCTAAGACTATAATAGAATTTTATTGAGCATCTTTCCAACTTTTTGATTCGGTTCTATGACAATGTCTGTTGAGATTTTCGCTTCACTTAATGCTTGTATTTTTACTTATAGGTATAAGAAGTTGCTGTCAAGTGTTGATCTTACAAAAGACTTCTCCTATGGTTATACATATCTAATCATGCAGAGTTTGCAAAAGAATGTAATATCAACTGGTGGAGAAAAGATGCCCTATGAGAATATTTTTTGTGTGGAATTCATATCTTACAGAAGCTATTCGATCAAGGTGCAATCATACACTTTGGACGATTGCACTTGTCCATGGACATTTTAAGCAGGTAATTTCTTCGAGTGTACATCAGTTGAGCAATCTTTCCACTTTATTCATACCTTTAAGCTCATCACAATTTTTTAGCTTTTAGACTGCTGGTTAACATCTGTGTTCACTGGGGTAAACTTCTCTCCCTCTTTCTTTTTTTTTCTAGTTGAAATTGGATCAACTCAGGTTTTTGTTTTCATGTTATGTTGCAATTTTCTAATGGCAGGTCAGACTATCTATATATGGACGAGAATTTAGTGTCACCACTTATCTCTAGGCGCTCTGGCCATTTTGCTGCGCACACGGTAAGAAAGTTTTAAAAAGTTTTGTATGCTATGTCTTGAACCAATGGACAATTTTCCATGCATATATTTATAATGTGAAAAAAATAATTA